>JACEIK010006154.1:47366-93601 GCA_018107945.1 Datura stramonium | reverse complement strand
GTTTAGAGGCTCGAAAGACCATGAACATGCAATTCTAATTATGTGAAATAACAATTTATAGTTCCATGCTTAACCCATTGCAAATCGTAGTATCACATGATTATCTGGTTTTAACTCTATGTTGCTCCTAGAGTAAATTCAGAATATTTTGTTGACCAAAACTAGACTTAATTATTCTCCCTAGAAAACTTCTATAACCAACATTTTCGGTATTTAAGATCACACTTGTAATGGATAGTTAGAGGAATGGATCCAATTCCTATGGGTTCGACATTCTGGTTCTTAAAAAGAGCCTCTATATTACTTGCACGACCCGTACACTTGCGGACGCGCTGAATCGGGCTCGTCATGTTCGAGTGGTAATTTATTGATGCTCTTCATTGGATATATCCTGCTACATGCAACGTTTCACCAAAACATGGCTGAAACCAAGAGCTCTCCTTGGAAAATATAGGTTGTCTCAAGTGCAATCTACACTGCTGTGCCCCTTCCTATCACTTCAACCACCCAATTTCTAGCTTGCGAGCCCCAGGAAACTATCTCATCATAGGTAGAGGTGTCTACCACCTCATAATCATCTCCAAGATAGTATTGGTTGATCGTCTCGGGGCTGATATCAACTGATACTCCCCTAATAACCACTGACATCAGTGGCTCAATTTTAACTTTAACAGTGGGTTTGATCGCAAGAGGATTTCCCTATATACAACATAAACTCCCAGAGCAGTATCAGAATGTATTGGCCCACCTAGCGGAACAAAAACTCCCAATGATGGAATCTAAGCTAGTCCATGATTTCGGTGTATATAACAAAGATATTGGAGCTAATATTATGGTCCTCTATAATACCCTAATGAGGTCTCTCATTGACGACCTCTTGTCCCAGCAAGTACCATTATATAACACCCTAAATGACCCATTGAAGCCTATATATCTCCTCTCCCTATTTCTGTCTCAACTCTACTACAACTACTAGGGGAGAAGAGGTCTGGTTGGATTTTTCCTCCCCAACAGACACGTTGCAGATGCCACCCGAGTCGAGGGAGTGGGTGATACCTCTACTTTCTTCTTAGTGGTCCTCTTGTTACCCAAAGGCAAGTACTCCTCATCCTCATCCGCAAGTCGGACCTCTATGGTGTACTGGACATGGCTCCTCTAGGTACAGGTAATATTGGTACCATTACCTATGATCATACATAATTTTATCAGAACACAGTGTAGGGGAAATATGAAATCAGAGAAAAAATAGCAATAGATGACTGCAAGGACAATCTGTACTCTAAAGAGACAAACCATACCCTACACCATTGATTAACCCCATAAACTTCATGTACATTGCTTCAATAGATGGTTCAACATGTGGACCGTCCATTCAAAAGATGGTTTATCCCTTGAGTTGTATTTTAACTTAGTAGATGTGATTGTTCGAATTCAAGTGACAAAGACACAGATGGGCCGTCTTTGGAAGAGACGATCCATCAATTCCTTCGTCATTTGGGGGTTCAACACTGTTCCAACATCATAGGCAATTCAATTGTGAATAAAGAATAGTCATGGGATGAGGCTATATATGTTTCAAGTTCATGAAGCAATTTATCACCATTTAAGAACATTCAAACAACTATCTAAGCCCCGTGCAAATTTCTAGCAATTTTAACCAAAGTTCCACCACNCCAAGTAATAGTCCAAGCATAGGTTCAAAATACCCCCAAATCAATACATCATACATATCATATTATGTATTCAAAATGGAGAGCAAAGAACAAGATTAAGTACCTAAATGAATTCAAGTGCACGCGCTTGAGGGAAGAATGCATGAGGTTTGGGGTTCCAAAAACCCAGGTTTTCTCATAGAGATTAGAGTGCTTATGATGGGTGCAATGCAACAAGAAAATTGATCAACAATGTAACAAGAACGGAGGGTTGTTGAAATGGGAAATAGGTGAAGTGGAGAAAGAAGGAGGAAATAAAGAATCTTGAGTCATCAGGCAAAAGTGCCCGTGATTCCTTTTTATTTTCCTTTTAAAAGATAATGGGTCAGGTCAATTTAGCCCATGGGAGGCTAATTAAAGACCAAGCCAGACAAAATGTGAAATAACTTGACGCAAATCCATCTTAACAAAGGTTCCATCTTGAAAGTATTAAAAATTAAAGACAATCCAATGGACAAACTGATTTTGGGCATATTCTTATGCACATTTGCCATGTCTTTACTCATATTTAGCATTGTTTTGAGTTATTTGTATGTGTCTTGTGATATACTAATTGTATCTAGATATTCTGAGCAGGAACAAAGGAAAAGGACCCAGAAATAACTCAAGGTGTGAAGAAGAGATCGCGAAAATTGGACTGGGGCTATGGCAGGGGTGGCACGCCCAATACTTGTGTTTTAGACAAAAATGCACTAAATTTGGTGCTGTGGATGGTGTGGGCCGCAAGTTCCCCTGAGCTTGGGGATGAAAATTTGACTAACACTTAGGCGAGATAGATGGCGTGGAGTCCAAAAGCATTCCAGACTTAGAAATTTTTTCTAACATTCTAGGGCTATGGATGAAGTGGGGTTCCAGAAAGGTGTTCAAGCTACGAAATTTGACAAACACTATGGTGCTATGGATTAAATGGGGCACTAGAGGTGTCTAGAAGTGCAAAAATTTGGCTAACTCCTTTGTGCTATAGAAGGAGTGGGGCACCCCGAGCCATTCTTCAGATAAAATTTGACTAACTCCTTGGGCCTATGCATAAGGCGGCACGGCACTCCAGACCCTACCGGACCGGAATATTTTGAAGTTTTAAGCCAAATACTTCAAAAAATGTCATTTGAAGGTTCACCTATATATATAACATCTACAACATCTTTAGCAGAGAATAACTCATCCTATCATTCATCAATATTGAAGGTTTTAAACACATTTTTGGAGGAGAGACAAGTTCTACTTAGGTTTCTTTATTTATTTATTGCCTTACTAAGAATGATAATGTTATCATTGTTATTCCGCTTGTCTATGAGTGTCTAAACGCCCATTATAGTGTTTTGGACAAGGGTGATGGTTGACGCTTGAAAGAATGATGATTTCTAGTTTTGATTATTAATAAAAGGTTGTTTATATTTACTTTTTTTAATTTCTTATTCACCATATTGATCACCTTTTGAGTAAATCTATTGGCTTTTTGATGAACTTGGAAAAGGGAATCGAAAGGGTTAAAAGTAAATGTAAAACAGGAATTCAAAGATCCTTTGGCCTATTGGTTGAAAGTTAGAAGTTGTTGTTTAGGATAGGGATATACCCTTCAAACTTTTTTAGTTGAAATACAAATAGGCATAACCGCCGTTTCATGTTTCTCCTACGACCATAGGGATATAGGCATTAAAGTTCATAAGATAGTTCTTGGACGCTCAGGAGAGTGGCAAGAAATGAGATAGTAACTTGCAACTAGAAACTTTAGGAGGAATCAATCTAGCGTAATCATGTCTTGAGAACTCAACCTGAAACGGAAGTGCCAATTCCCTAGATTTTCATCATCATTTGAAGTACAAACAAGTTTTCAACAATCTTAGTCTTTAGTTAATGTTACATTTAAAGTCTTTAGTAGTTTAATTCTCCAAACCAAATCTCCATTTTATCTATTTTTTTAGAATATAAAAATAAACAAATAACCTTAAAATGATTGATTTGACAAATCTTTAAGGGATTGATAATCGAGACTTCACTTCCTTATATCACTTAACAACCACATGCGCTTGCATGCCCATGGGCGACATCAAGTTTTTGGTGTCGTTGCCGTAGAGTTGAAGATTGATTGATTGTTTATAGGTTAGGATTTTTATTATGCTATTCTTTATTTTATGTTTTTGATTATTTGTTTGTAAAGATATAGCTGTTGTGTGCTAAGTGTATGCAAAATATGAGAAGTCAAGAACCACTTTTGGCTTCTTTTGATCCTGAAATTACAAGAACATTTCGAAGGTTAACTATGTGGAATAAAGAGTATGCACAAGGAAACAACTAGGAGAGAGTTCAAGTGTTGAATATTTCTAGGCCGAGCTTAGACAATTCTTCTAAAGCGATCATCAAGCCCCATTATTAGGAACTTTGAGTTGAAGGAAGGGATCATGTGGTTAGTCCAAAATACTTTCCAATATCAGGGTGAGTTGCGCAAGGATCCCCACAGGCATCTGATGATGTTCATGGCGCTGAGTGAGAACTTTCACTATCAGAATGTTTCTAATTAGTATGTAAAGCTCACGTTGTTTCCATTCTCATTGATTGGTGAGGGAAAGGACTGTCTTCAAAATGAGCCAGCAGGTTCCATCACCACTTGAGAGGTCCTTTAAAATAAGTTCATCAATAGGTTTTTGTATTCAAGGAGAATGAAAGAGTTAAGAGGGAAGATCACTGGTTTTTTGTAGAGAGATAGTGAAACCTTGGCTCAAGCATGGGAAAGATAGAAGGGCTACTTGAGAGATTGCCCGCACCACAAGCAGTTGAAAGAGATTATCAGGCACAACTTGATAGAACGGTTGAAGCCGGAGTCCAAAATCTTACGTTACGCTACTGCAAAAGGACAAATCTTGCCTAAGAGCTATAATGAAATCGAAGCTCTTTTGAATCTTCAGTAGGGAGTTAAGACTATCAAGACTCTAGTAGAGGATTCACCGTAGCCAAGGTGTCTGGAAAGCATGAAGTAGATGGCGTGGTAGTAATCCGAGCAGACTTAAGTTAGCTAGTGAATGTGATTAGCAAGATTTTGACCACACCAGCAGGAAGTCAGGTTCAGCAGGTCTATCAGGTCCAAACTCCAACACCATCATGTGATGTGTGTGGAGAAGGACACACTTATTCTGGTTGTCCACTTAACTCAAAATTTGTATATTTTTTCAGATAATAGCATCATGGTGGAGGTTTTTCATTAACATATTTCTATGGGGTATAGGAATGAAGAAAATTACTCATTAGGGAGGTGAGGAATTAGATTTTCGAAAGGCCCCAGAACAACTATCCAAGACTCAAGGCCAACAGTTGAACAGTTCACTAGAAGAGACAATGAAGAAGTGGATGGTGAAACAGACCAGGTGGTGAATGAGATGTAGAAGTCCATCCATGTGCTGGTGAGAAAAATAGGACAATTGGCCCTTCAACAGACTAATAGACCACAAGGGGCACTTCTGAGTAATACCGAGAAGAATCCCAATGAAAATGTGAGCGCAATCTCTTTGCACAATGGTAATGAGTTAGGTGAGGTAATCCCTAGAGAAAAAGAACCGATGAAGTGCAGGTTGTGATGTCTAGATAGGAGGTTGGTGAGTCAAGCAACTCAAAGCCGTGGTAGAAACTAAAGCACCCCTTCCATTTCCTCAAAGATTTAGGAAGCAGAAGGAGGACTCAGCTTGCCAGAAATTTCTTGAGGTGTTGAAGTAGATACATGTTAACTTACCATTGGTGGAGATTTGCAGGAAGTTCTAAATTATTCAAAGTATCTGAAGAACATTGTGGCAAAGAAGAGGAGGTTGAAGGAGTTTGAAACTGTGGCTCTCATGAAAGAGTGTAGTTCTCGGGTGCAAAACAAAATTCCTAAGAATCTTAAAGACCCCGAGAGATTCACCCTTCTAGTGGTGATTGGAAATAAGGAAGTTGGTTCAACAATGTGTGACTTGGGTTGCATCCTTGTTCAAAGCCTTGGGCTTAGGTGAACCACGTTCGACCACAGTCACATTACATCTTGACAACAAGTCTTTTTCTTATCCTGGTGGAATCATAGAGAACTTCTTGATTAAGGTTGGACCTTTCATCTTACTAGTGGACTTCATAATCTTGGATTATGAAGCATATGCCGCAGTTTCCCTGATTTTGGGGAGAGGATTCTTAGCCACCACAGACACAGTCATAAAGGTAAAGTCGGGTAGATTGTCGATGACTGTGGATGGTCAGGAGGCAGTCTTTGATTTATTTAGAGCAACAAGGTGGCCAGCTCATTATGAGAACTTCATAGTAAAGCCAACGATAGAGCATAGAGGGTGTTAGAGAGCAGTGGAGCATCATGTACTCTATGAGAATTTAGCAAGTGCAACAAAGGATCCTATTGATCTCACTCGGTTGAAGGAGTGAAAGTGACTTTCATCGTGCTGCGATGTTAATTAGGCGATGCATAGGAGACAACCCATGAGTGTCATGCCACAACTTTAACTAAGGCATTTGGTGGGAGACAACCTATCTTTCTAATATTTTCATTTTTATAGAGATGAATAGGGCTTTAATAGGCAAAAAAAGCGAGGAAAAACACTAGTCAATTTGCAATACACAAAGACGAAGAAATTTGTTTTCTAAGTGTATCACGAAGTGATTGGCATGCCGCGCCAGGGTGTTGTTGTCTAAAATTTTTTTTCATCCAATGGGTTAAAGTTTACCCAAAGAACATAAAATCACCAAAAAACCATGCCCCATACCTTTATTTAAATCCTCATTCATCCTCTCTCACTAAAAATCAAAACACAAAGCAAATAAAATTTTCTCTCTCCCAAGTAGACCGTAACTTTTCCCTCTCCCAATCCCCCATTATTTTCTTTTCCAAGAATCTTGGTGAATCTTGTATCTTAAACTCAAGTATGTAATTATCTTCTTTCTTGATTAAGTTATGAAAAAGAATACCCCATACCCTTCTTCCCGAAGTTAAAGATCCAAAATCACCATTATTGGTGAAAACCTTGAATTTCATAATGTGGGTTTCATGAGCTTTAATATCTTAAGTTCTTCCATAATAATGTTATATCCATGTTGGGTTACTTATTTTTGGTTGAATATAGCGATTTGAAGTTGTTGGGATGAACGGGGTTGATGATTTGAATTTCATGATTTTGGTGGGTAGGACATTGATTATAGAGAGAGAAAGTACTTAATTCTTAAAGTCTTGAATGTGAAGGATCTTGAGCTATTGAAAATTTATTTTAATTCATTATGGAGTGTAGTAAATTGCATTTTGATTGTTGAATGAATTTAATGACACTATTTCCATGTACGGGTTACATTAATGTTGAATTAATGGAGGGAAGGTGAAAGGAATGGCCAAAGTATGACATCTTCAAGGAAAAATAGGGAGGAGAGACGTGAAAAAAATAATTTCATGAACTTGGTGTAATGAGGAGTTAGTGAATATTTTGGTGGTTGAGATTTGGGATGATAATGGGGGAAGCCTTGAGTACCCTACTTGACAAATTCTCACAAGTATGCTAGCGAATTAATTATGGGGTCATTTTACACATGTTATACCCTACTTGACAAATTCTCACAAGTATGCTGGCAAATTAATTATGGGGTCATTTTACACACGTTAATCACAAACTAATATTGTGCAGTTCTTGATTTTTGATTGATAGGTATCCTGGCATTAAATTTTAACAAAGGAAAGGAGATACTAGTAGTTGGCAAGGGTTTCAACCAGCTCCAAAATGGCACAAAAAGGCCGAGTTCATCGACCAAGGGAGCCCCTACTAGGAAGTTTGGAGAAACAGCAGTGGAGCCTCATGGATTATCATGGTTCAAAACATAAAAGAAGGTCAAATATGCCCCAGAGAATTGGATTGATGAAGGCCGCGTCACACTTGAGCTCCCAACATTCGGGACAAGGTCTGTGAGTTGGGATTAGGCTACATCTTTGCCGAGCAGAAGGAGTGCAACCACACATTCGTGAGGAAATTTTATACAAACTGGGACACTTTTTTAGGTTAGAGCAATGATGTTAACATACGAGGAAAAGTGGTTCGGTTTAGTACTAACACATTCAGCGCCTTCATCTGCACATGAGTGGTAGACCCATCTGTGTACTTCATTCTATTAGAGAAGCCTCCATATTGCGACATCCGCCATACTCTTTGTGGTGAGAATTTAGCCACATGTTGGGCAAGGGACCATAAAGGCATTCATTGAACACTTGCATTCTCCTAGCTAAATAAGGAGGCGAAAGTGTGGGTAAAACTTGTTTGTGCCACGCTTCTCCCTAGGACACACATCACTGACATCACTAGAGAGTGGGTTGTGTTGGTGTACATGCTAATGAAAGGGCTACCACTCAATTCTGGTGTAGTGCTTAGAGGCAATATGAGGAGAGTGAGGGACAACTGCAGGTGGAAATATTGTTATGGCAGTTTCTTGACTCAGTTTTTGAGAGGCAAAGGCACTGAGGAAGAGGAGGTAGACCTTCGTCTATTGCGAGTAGGGTCCCTAGTAGGAAAGATGATGGATGTTATGAAGGTTAATGAGCCTATCACTTCCATAGATCCACTTCTTACTATAGCTGATCGCCAGGCCTGATATGATAGTTGGAGAGACTGCATGTTCGGCATGCTTGAGTTGAAGCTAAGGCTCAGAGGATGATCTGCAACAAATGATGAGATGTTGTCCCTAGAGGATAGATAACCACTCACAGAGAGTGATATGTAGATGTGTAGAGTGCGACTTGCCTTTGAGGAGCCTTTAGACAATGATGAGGCTACGGTGCTCACTGATAGATGGGAGGACATGTACAATGATGATAAGGAGGATGATGCTGCCATGGGAGCTATGCAAATTTATGGAAAGGTTGATGATGAGGATGACGATGATCAAGAGAACAATCCTGATAATGATGCATAGCAGCCCAGGTAGTTCCTTTTCTTTACCTATTTGATATAATTGTGTGTGCACTAAGGACAGTGCACCATTAGGTGTGAGGTAGAGGAAATATTCATGTTTGCTCTTTCATTTCTATATTTGTAATAGGCCGTAGCATAATTTCATTTTCAGTGGTAGTAGCTCTATGCTTCGTTAGGTCATGTTTTGTAATAGTCAGTATTGATAAGATGACTTGGATGATGCCTTGTTATGTTGGATAATATATTCATCTCTAGTAGTTGAGTTTGTTTAGATTATTTTTAGAGTCAAAATTCTCAAAAAAAATTCATTTTGTGTGTCGTCGTAGAGTAGTGACCCTTCAATATGACAGATAGATGATGACCGTCTTAAAACAATTTAGTCACATTTTTTTACTTTTTGTTGGAGTTAGACATAAGTCATTTCTGCTCTTTCAAATTCCACTTAGACGCTAACCTAGAGGCAATGGAGTGGTCATCTTAAGTGAGAATTCCATAAGAGATACACTTAGTTCATTAACTCGACTCAATAGACGTGTAGGGCTTAATAATGTAGAATTTCATTCATTGTGATTGTAAGGATGTATAGTTGTAGGAAGCTGACTAGAGTCTTAATGTCATGTGAGGTGAGATTAATTGCTTCGTTTTGTACATATTGTTCATCTTGAACTTGCCTTAGTCTATGATTGGATAGCTAGTTGTGTAAAGTGTTAAAAAATGATCAAGGCATTTTTTTTTTCAAAAGCCATGTTTTTCCATGTTTGTTTATACCTTCTTGAACATTTTCCCAAGTTAAACCCCCTTGAGCCTTAACCCTTATTCTTTTTTTTAGCCACAAAAGTATCTTATTCCCTTATTGTTGTGAGACCTAAAGAATTTTTTATCCAAAGTACTCTTAGGAACTTTGAGGCTTGAAAGTGAAGGTCCACCAATGCATGAACAACAAGGAAATGCAAAGAAAGGAAAATAGTGTGGAAAGTAAATAGACAAAATAGGAAGAAGGGGTGCCCATAAAAATGTGTTGTTTGCTTACTGCTAGGAAAATGAAAGAAAGATTTTTAAGAATGAAAATTCTTAGTTAATCTATGAGCAAAGACTAGCAGTAAAGTAGTAAAAAAGGGGAATGAAAAGAAAAGAAAAAAGGGGGAGAAAAGTGAAGGGTGAACAATGAAGGAAAAAAGTGGTGGACAGAAAAGATAAAGTTGTCTTAAAAGTGCTTAGGATTGGTATTCACTATAAAATAAAAATCATTCCTACCCATCCCTTAGCCGACATTACAATAAAGAAAAGTCCTTATAATCTTAATCTCTTGAAATGACGAAGTAGTCTAATTGTAAATAATGGACTAGATTATGGTATGTTGCATATGTATGATATATCTGTTCTGAGTGTAAGTGTGCCTTACTTAGTATGTTCCATACTTTTCGTTGATAATTTGAGAGAGGACCATAACTAAAAGTGAGGGGCATAAGATGCCTAAGTCGGTGTACTATGTGTTGCATGCTTTATATTTAATCAAGTTTTCCCTGTTTTGGAAAATGAGCTGGTTCTAGAAGTTGTGTAGTCTTGAATGTGAAAACTCTTTATGTGCTTGATGTGAGTTGTTGATCACGGGCAAAAATAGCATGTCCTAGTGATACTTTATAACTTAAATTAGTCTTGTTTATCTAAGTATTTTATACATTTTCATGTAATTTTATATAAATGTGAATATATGTGCTAACCAACATGATTAGTCCTTGTTTTGTAGGTTTTAATGATTTTTTAGGAACTAAATCGAAAGTTAGTGAAGAAAGGAATGAGTCGGCAGGCCACTGCGCGACAAGGAGTTCCATCCCACGCTGCCGAACCGCGTGACACACCTTCTGCTAGCGGCGAGTCTTGCCTAGGAGTGAGAGTTTTGGGCATTTTCGAAAGCCTCAGAGTGTTTGGGGCGTGTCACGGAGCAGTGCTGCCGTTGCACTCTGTGACACATTGCTTGTTATTAGGAAAAAAATCACTACTAATATAAATAGCACACTTAGGTTTATTTTTACATATTCTAACTTGGTGGAGTAAGAACGTGGGTTACGAGCGGTTGAGAGGAAGAAATTCTTAGGGTTTTTCTCTATCCCTTTCTCCTTTCTTCAAATTGTTTGTATGATTTACACTCGTGCGATGTTTAATCCACAAATGAGTGGCTAATTTCACTTCTTCCTGAGGTTAGGAACAATTGTATTGAAATGTAATTGTTGATCAGTTGGTTTTTCATCTTTTCTTTCATGGTTGTTCTATTAATTCTTGTTCTTACTGCATTGATATCGGCCAATGTTAATGTACTATCTAAAAAAAGTCGGTTTCACTCGAGAAGGCTCTGGCTTGGAAAGTTATAGATAATAGGATATGATCTTTTCTTGGTTTGGGAAAATTGAAGGTGATTTACCTTCGGGATGAAATATACACGAAAGTCGTATTAGTCAAGTGTGAGTCATTTTGTATGGATAGAACATGAATTTCTTCTTATCACAAAAATGTAGGTGGAAGGTTCATGATTCTTAAGTTGGAGTTAAATATGAGAGTTTTAATCCATAGGCACATAAGTTCCGACTAGCAGCCGGAGGAAAAAGATAAAGCAATTTATATCGATAATTGATTTCATTACATGTTCATTTTAGCCTTAGCATGCTCCATTATAGTTGAGACTCACTTGTATATTTATTTTAGCTTAGTATAAAATTAGATCACAAAATATAAAAACTTTTCTTTACATTGTTGTACGCATTTTGATTATAGTAAATTGACGCGAGGTGATTTGCCGAAGTAGTCAGTTCTGTGGGATCGATACTTGGCTTACTTGAGTCAGTTACTACTTGTTCGAGCACGTGCACTTGCGTGTAGTCATCCGGACACGAACAAGTTTTTGGCAGGTCATAGAAGTGTCAGCAATTACGTAAAATTTTTCTTAAGTGTTAGTCTATTATTTCTATAAAGTGCGGCAACGTGGTCTTGATTTTCTTTTAAATCTTTTGATTTTTCGGAATACCCTTCTTGACATGAAATCGTGGAACACAAATGGTTTTAAATGGTGAAAGATACTCATATTTTTACAATCCTTTTCTGAATTTTGGAGGACATCGTTGGTGGCAACATTGTAACACATGTAACATATGTAATTGGCTCAAGATGGCCGTGGGATGGCTTTAGAATGCATACTCCCCTCCCCAGAGCCCCTACTATGATCATACATTGTTTGATGAATATAGGCATCTTGAAAATGAGGGCTTGGGACTCGAGAGGAATAGAAGATATCTTGAAACAACTCCTTGAGCAATCGAGACGTAGAGAGCAATGGCAACATTGATAAGCCGGGAAGAGGAGAATACGGAGGCTCTAAAAGGATGAGCGTTAAATTCCACGAAGATGATTGGCACGAGGGTGACTTGTGATCGGTGCGGGTAGCCCAGGTTAGCGATAGTCAAGAGGAATTGAGAGAGCGAGACAAGGTGAATTACCAGTGAAGCCCGACATTTAGAACCTCTTGAGTGTCAGTGATGAGCTCATACTTATAGAAAATTCATTCGGGGAGAAGAGATAGAGTATACCCCATTGGACACTAATGGAGAGATAGATGTTGATATGGAGAAAGGAGTATACAAGTAGAGAGTCAAATCACAATGCGGTTTCGAGAATCAAGGTGCATTGGACCCCACTCGAAGTATTTTCTACTTTGAGTTTGGTTGACGACATAAATGAGTCTTAGAGCTTATAGAGAAATGTAGAGAGGAGGACCAAGCCCAATATATTGAAATTTCTTTGAAAATCCAATAGACAAATGACTTCACCTGCCAAGGACAGTAAACGTCAAAGCGACATGCTTGCTTGGTCACGACAATTTTCACCACCACCCCGGGAGCATAGAGGAAATTATAGAAGAAATTAGGGTGAGATTCCTTATCCTCAAGGTGGAGGAAAAAGCGGTGAAACTTGATACGTCGTGCGCGACGTAGAATAGGATATTGCTTGGGAGGAAACCCCGAGGTACCATTTAATTTCTTGCATTTGTGTTGATTTTTATTTATTTTTCATCTTGTGTGTGTTTGGTGGAAGAGATTAGGCCCCGGATGGAGGGGAAATCCCAGTACCCTTGGGAGAAGCTAACAGCGTGGAAGAGAAAAAGTGTGGGGTCGAACACCCACTTGTGCAACTTTGAACGAAAGCATGCGTTGGTAGGCAAGGCCTCGGGGTATTTCTCACCCTTATATAAAATTAATTTGATCTTTATGAGGACATAGCATGATTTAAGTGTGGGGTGAGGAAATTTCAAAAGGGGAATTTCAAAATTTTGTAGCAACAAATTGTGGGTGAATGTAATGCTTGTGTGGAAAAAATTGGAGAAATTTGAAAAAATTTTAAAATGGAAAGTTAAATAAAAAAGGTTGTTTTTTTAGTATTTTAACACTTTTTATCAAAATAAATAAAAAAATTTTTTATTTTTATTTTATTTGTACGTATATAATGTTTCGATCGTAGATGGGAGTTTGTTTCGATGATGGATGATGACAGTCTTGAGGAAAAGTAGTCAGTAGCTTGGGTTTTGAACCATAGCTAATTGATGCTTGATGTTCTTGTTATGTCCTATACATGGTTGTGAGATACAGAAGTATGTTCGGTGGTAGCAGCCACAGGTGTATAGCGTAGTGTGAGACACTTAGGCTCTTAATTTGACTCAATATGATTGAAACTTAATGTTTGGATTCGTGTGATTAGGCGAAAGCGAAATTGGCGAATGTGTCTTGAATTGAGCATGTGCCATGAAGTGTAAGGATTTTAGTATTCGGTACTATTTGGAATGTCTAGGAACTTGCACGGTGTGTGTATATAAAAGCAAAAATGAAGGAATGGAGTTGCTTAGGATATGATTTAGAGCATTTCTTTGTATGAACCAAGTTTTATCCCTTATTTTACCCTACTGTGAAAAATTAATCCTAGTTAGCCCCATTGAGCCTTGAGCCTATTCTTTGATAGCTGCAACATAGCTTAATCATTTTCTTTCGTAGCCTTGAATTTGATCCAAAGCTCCTAAGCGCTTAAAGAAGAAAAATACGAAGAGTAACGGGTGAGAAGAATGAAAAAGAAAGGAAAAGTGGAAGCTTGTAAAAGTTGAGAAAGGTCAAGGTGCACTTGTGTGAAGGGTTGATTATTAGTAAGGTAATACAAAACAAATGAATGAAAAAATTATTTATAAAACTCCTTACTAATAAGCTAAAGATACTGAAAAGAAATGGGGGAACAAAAGAGGAAGCGAAAACTACGAGATAAAAGCGTGAAAAAGGGAAGGAAGTTCGCAATGAGGCGTGATGTATTAAAAGCTCTTAGGGAAGATAGTCACTATTCACCGTATAATAGTACCTACCTATACCTGAGTTACATTACAACCTAAAAAGTCCTACTTGATCTTACATTTAGACATCCTCAAATTAGTGGAGTAAAACACTAAGGGCAAGCTTATGGGTCATTAAATGATGCATGTGAATTCTTTGTGAGTGAGGTAATTCTATTCATGTAGCCACACATGTTGTGATGCAAAACCATTTTTGCGTGGCAAAATTAGGTAACTCTCTTTCCATGAGGGCACATGTTTAATGAAGATAAAATTAATGAGGGATCTCTTAATCGGTTGTTTGCATGAGTTTGCTAAGCGTGAGAGTCGATTCTTGAGGTTAAGAAGTCTTAACATAGTTGTATTTCATTTCATTGATCCATCCCGGGCATACTTTATGTTATCTTGTATCTTAAATAATCATCATAAGCTAGTAACTTGAATTATCTTGCTAAATTAGTTATGTGTGAGTCTTCATTTGTAAAAAAATGTAAAAGGGTTGTTCGGGCGAACAAGGTTTATGTGGGGTAGGTAGCTTGGCAAAAATAGAATGTCCAAGTGCTACTTTATAACTTAAATTAACCTTTTTTATCTAAGTATTTTATACATTTTCATGTAATTTTATATAAATGTGAATATATGTGCTAACCAACATGATTAGTCCTTGTTTGGTAGGTTTTAATGATTTTAGGAACTAAATGAAGTTGAGTGAAGAAAGAATAGAGTCGGCGGCCACCGCCGCGACAAGGAGTTGCCATCATGCTGCCCAGCGTGACACGCTGCCAACTGTGGCCAGTGCTTGTCTAGGAGTCGAGTTTTGGGCATTTCCGAGAAAGCCTCAGCGTTTGGGCCGTGTCACGAGCAATGCTCCGCGTTGCACTCAAGTGACACATTACCTTGTCCAGGAAAAAATTCCTACTAATATAAATAGCACCTTGAGTTTATTTTGCATATTCGACTTGGTGGAGCAAACGTGGGTTACGAGGCGGTTGGAAGGACGAAATTCTTAGGTTTTTCTCTATCCTTTCTCCTTTCTTTCTCAATTGTTTGTATGATTTACACTCATTTGACGATGTTTAATCCATAATTGAGTGGCTAATTTCACTTGCTTGCTGAGGTTAGGGCTAATTGTATTGAAATGTAATTGTTGATCATCTAGTTTTTTCATCTTTTCTTTCATGGTTGTTCTATTAATTCTTGTTCTTAATGCATTGATGCTCCTTCCAATGTTAATGTATATCTAAAAAGTTCGGTTTCAACTCGAAACCTGGCGGAAAGTTATGAATTAATAGGATATGATCTTTTCTTGATTTGGGAAATTGAGGTGATTTACCTTCGGGATAAAAATATACCTGAAGAGGTATTAGTCAAGTGTGGAATCGGTTTGTATGGCTAGAACATGAATTTCTTCTTATCACAAAAATGTAGGTGGAAGTTCATGATTCTTAAGTTCAGGTTAAATACGAGTTTTAATCCATAGGCATAAAGATTAGGTAACGCTTAGGAGAAAAGATAAGCAGTTTATATCGATAGTGATTTCATTACATGTTCATTTAGCCTCGGCATGCTCACATTCATAGTTCAGACTCACTTGTATATTTATTTTAGCTTAGTATAAAATTAGATCACAAAATATAAAAACTTTTCTTTACATTGTTATGCATTTTTAGAGTTACGGTAAATTGACACTTGAGGTGATTTTGCCACATGGTCAGTCCTATTAAGGAACGATACTTAGCTTACTTGAGCCACTGCCCTGTAGTCCAGTCCCTGTGGGATCGATACTTGGCTTACTTGAGCCACTTACTACTTGTTCGACCACGTGCACTTGCGTGTAGTCATCCAGACACCCGGACAGTTTTTATGAGTTGGTGAACCACATAATCATATGCTCTCTACTAGTTGTTTGAGCGTGAATTGATAGAGGTGACAAGTGGTGAGAAAATATGAGTTTGTGCATGAAGTTGAGGATTGTTCGAGGACGAACAATGGTTTAAGTGTGGATGGTGATCTTGGGTATATTCTTATGCCCATTTGACATGTTTTTTCCCATATTTTCCTTGTTTTGAGTTTATCATCCTTATGAAATGTATTAATTCATGTTTTCATGTGTCTTCTTAACTAATGAATGTTTTTACATGTTTTGAGCGGGAAATCAAGGAAAAAGGACCCAAAAATGACTGAAGGTATAAAGAAAAAGAGTCTGCGAAAGTCGACCTGGGGCTATGGCTGGCACGCCCAACACTTTTGTTTCAGAGAAAAATGCACCAAAGATGGGGCTATGGATGGCGTGGCACGCCAAGTCCTTTGGCTTCCGGGATGAGAATTTGACTAATACCTTCGCCAGATTAATAGAGTGGAGCCACAAAAAAATCCAAACTTAGGTAATTTTTCTAACATTCTGGGGCTATGGATGAAGTGGCGCCAGAAAGGTCTTCAAGCACAGAAATTGGACTAACACTCCGGTGCTACGAATAGAGTGGGGCGCCAGAGGTGTTTGAAGTACATAAATTTAGATAACTTCTTGGTGCTATGGCGGGAGTGGGATACCCGGACCCATTCTTCAAAGGATATTTGTCTAAATTCTTGGGGCTATGCATGGGGCGTCGCACCAGACCCTCCTAAACGGGATATTTTTGATTTTTTAAGCAAAATACTTAAGGGCAAAAGCGTCATTTCAAGGCTCAACTATATAACATCTAAGGCTCTTTCAGTAGAGAATAATTCAACGTATCATTCATCAATTTGAAGTTTGTAAATGCAGCTTGGAGGAGAGACAAGTTCTACTTAGATTTCTTTGTTTCTTTATTATTTTACTGAGGTGATTATGTTAACTTTGTTTTTCCGCTTGACTATGAGTGGCTAAACTCCCATTCTAGGGTTTTGGCCATAGTTGATTGTTGACTCTTGAAAGATTGATGATTATTAGTTTTGATTCTTAGTAAAGGTTATTTATCTTTACTTGTTTTAATTGCTTATTCACTAGGCTGATCACCTTATGAGTAAATTTGTTTACTTTTGATTGAACTTGCAAAAGAGAATCGCAACAGTTAAAAGTAATTTTGATTCTTAATAAAGGTTGTTTATATTTACTTGTTTTAATTGCTTATTTACTAGACTGATCACCTAGTGAGTAAATCTGTTGACTTTTGGTTGAACTTGTGAAAGGGAACCGAAAGGGCTAAAGTAAATGTAAAATACGAATTCAATGATCCTTTTGCCCATTGGTTTATAGTTAAAAGTTGTTGTTAGGATAGGGATATACTCTTCAACCCTGTTTAGTTGAAATACAATTAGGCATAACCATCATTACATGTTTCTCCTGTGAACACAGGGATATAGGCATAAGGGTTCATGAGATAGTTCTTGGATGTTCGGGAGAGTGAAAAGACATGGGATAGTGACTTTCAACTAGCACGTTAGGAGGAATCAATCTAGTGTAATAATATCTTGAGAACTCAACCTGAAATGAAAATGCTAATTTCCTAGATTTTCATTATCATTTGAAGTACAAACAAGTTTGAAACAATCTTAGTCTTTAGTTTATTTTACATTTCAAGTCTTTAGTAGTTTAATTCTCCAATCCAATTCTCCATTTTATCATTTCTATTAGAATAGAAAAATAAAGTAATAACCTTAAAATGATTGATTTGACAAGTCTCTGAGGGATTGATAATCGAGACTTCATCTTCCTATATTACTTGACGACTACGTGCACTTAGGTAACATCACAGACCATTTGGGTAGAGTATGACCTGCACATTGGACCCATCTCTTGCCCTTTCCTTACAAGAGACCTAATACTAAAGCACGGTAGAAGATGCAATTCGTTCTTTAAAGGGACGGTCCTTTTATTCCACCATTGTTTGCACACCAGAATTCCCCTTTCCCATTTTAGATCACATTAATCCATCTTTTCAAGTGTACCTAGCATGCACTAACACCTATTAGTCTAGAAATGCTTCAGTTTTCTCCCAAGACGCGCTTGATTTAAAGTCGAGGAGTGATGTCGATACTACACATGGTGTAGCATCCTTTGAGTGCCTCCCAGGAAATTCCTGATTTAACATCGCAACACGACACAAGATACCTGTCATGACCCGAGCTAAGATCCCAGATCAAGACACGGGACCTAAAACCATAAATGGCTCCAAGCTAACCCATGACACATACATAGCATGACTTAAGAGAATAATTAGGCAGGAAGTAAAACATGAACATGATATAAGCAGAAGTCTGCGTATAATTAGAACAAGAACATAAACACAAAATGATAATGCTGAATTGTCTATACGTGATTGTCTGAAAAGCCTCTACTACCACGATGAGCTAATGGGAGAACACCCCCAACTAGCTTACTAAGTCTGTAACTGAAAGACATGATAAAAATATAAAGTTCGTCCTTGGGGAATAAGGACTCACCAAGAATGGGGAAAACTAGCTGCTGAGAGAAGGAGCGAGCTAATGGCGAGATTGAGATGGATCACCCGAACATATATCATAAGAGAATATAACATAGAGTATGTGGTCAGTACTTTGAATATACTGAGTATGAGGGGAAAGTAAAACATGCTAGTAAAATGTTAGTCTGAAATTATGAGTACAAATTAAGAAAGATCATAAGAGTAAGGAAAACATGATAAAAGCCATAAATCAAAAATATAAATATTCATAAGTGACGTTGGGCATATTCTTATGCCTATTTGCATTGTTTTTCCTCATATTTTTCCATGTTTTGAGTTCATAATCCTTACGAAATGCATAAAATTAGGTTTATATGTGTTTTATAAGCTTAAATATATTTTTAGATGTTTGAGCAGGAAACCAAGGAAAAAGGACTCAAAAATGACCCAAGGCGTGAAGAAAGAAGAGTTTACGAAAGTTGGTCTTGTGTTATGGCCGGCATGGCACACCAACCCCTAAACTTTAGAGAACTCTACACAAATGTTGGTGCTATCAGTGGCGTGGCACACCAGGTCCGAACTTCAGAGGAATATTTAAGAAACACCTTGGCGCGCCAGAAGCATCCTACACATAGAAAATTTAACTAACACTGCTAGTGCTTTGTATGGTGTGGCGCACCCGAGGAGTCTGGAGGCTCAAAAATTTGACTAACTCCTTGGCTCATTGGATGGTGTAGGATGCCCAAATCAAAACATAAGAAGAAATTAAAGCCTAACCTGGGGCTATGGAAGGTGAAACGCACCAGGGCTGATCCTGGACGGATTTTGTTGATTTTCAAAGCCAATTACTTGAGGGAAAAAATGTCATTTGAGGCCTCACTAACAAATATAACATCTAGGTCATCTTTTAGCTATCATACATCATTTGTAGATTTTATTGAGGCTGTGATGCATCTTTAAAGGAGAGACAAGTTCATAATGTAGTTTTCTTCTTTAAATTATCATTTTACTTTGAATGATGATTATGTCTTTATTTTTCCACTTGAACAGGAGTGGATAAACTACTATTCTAGGGTTTTGTCCATATTATATGGTTGAAGTTTGAAAGATTGATTATTTATATTTTTGATTCTTCATTAAAGGTCGTTTATTTGTACCTATGTCAATTGCTTATTGTTTGGACTGATCACCTTTCAAATATTTCTCTTTGCTTTTGATTGAACTTAGGATAGGAACTAAAAGTGTTTAAACTAAATGTAAAATAAGAATTCAAAAACCCTTTGACCCATTAGTTGAAGGATAGAAGTTGTTGATGAGGATAAGGATATACCCTTCAACCTTGTTTAATTGATATACAAATAGCCACAACCATCATTTCATGTTTCTCTTGCGACCATAGGGATATAGACGCTAGGGTTCATGAGATAGTTCTTGGATATCGGGAGAGTGATAGGAAATGGGATAGTAACGTCCAACTAGAAACGTTAGGAAGAATCAATCTAGATAATCAAGTCTTAAAAACTCAACATGAAGAGAGAGTGACATTTCCCTAGATTTTTATCATCATATTAAGTACAAACACATTTGCAACAATTTTAGTTTAGTAGTTAATTACATTTAATGGTTAGTAGTTTAATTCTTCAAACCATTCCCCAATTTTATCTGTGTTTCTCTTAATAGAGAAACAAATTGTTAACCTTAAGAGATTAGTTTGACAAGTCTCTGAGGGGTCGATAATCGGGACATCACTATCCTATATTACTTGATGACCACGTGTGGTTGCGTGCGGTTGGACGACATCAAGTTTTTGGTGCCGTTGCTGGGGACTTGAATATTCATTAATTATTTTTGGTTAGGATTTTTATTACACTATTCAAGTATTTCATTTTGTTATGTATATTGTATAGATTTTTACTTTTATTTTTTTTATATTTTACCACTCTTCTTAACATGACATCTTAGATATAAATGGGTCGAATGATGGGTATTCATATTTTTTTGATCCACTTCTGAATTGTGGAGGATCCCACTTGTGGCAACACTTTCATAATTGTGGTGATGCGGTGGTCTGGATGGACATTGGAGTAGTTGCCCAAATTTTTATTCCCCTTACCCAAGCCCCTATTTTGATCCCTGTTGTTGTTTTTATTCTTACAGGAATAATGAAGAGGAAGAAATATCATGCTCAAATGAGAGATATGGAAAAACTGATCCTGGAGCATATGGAAGTAATGAGGGAGCAACTTACTAAATAAGGAAAATCATTACAAAGGATGAGCACAAAGCTCACAATGTGATGGCTGAAAATGCAACTTGTAATGATTTTCAAGTCATGATCTTAGTCAATACTCAAGAGGAACCTCAATCGGAAAGGAGAATAGAGCATAAAGAAGATATAGGACAATTTGGATCAAGTATCCATGTTGTGCAGGCTCTTTTGAATGAAAAAGTTGAGGCATCTAAGGCCCAACTACAAAGTGTTGCAGATACTAGCCAATGTATGGAACAAGAAGAAGAATGCCAACCATTAGACTTTTCTTTGTTGGTTTATGTTGATGTTAAGGTGGTGGATGAAAGTGAGGATGTTAAGAATAATTTAATTTTGGAGTTGGGCGTATTGGGTCTCATAATAAACACTTTTCGACATTGTCTTTGGGCGGCAACCTAGAAATAGAGACTTCCAAGCCTATGGAGAGATGTGTAGATGAGGAACAATGCCCCTATACTCTAAATTTTATTATTCCAAAGTGACATAACGACATCCCTCATTTAAGGTCTAAAAAAGGAAGGATGCAACATTTATTACTTGGTCCTATCACATTTACACCTCCGCCCCTTGAGCATAATAGGAAATTGGAAAGAAATTAGGGGTGAGATTTATAAGCTCAAAGTGGAAGGAAAAGTGGTGAAACTTGATGGCGTCGTGTCGTGATGTTAAATCAAAGACGTTTTGGGAGGCAGCCCTATTTGTCAAAGTGTAGTTTTTCTTATCTTCAGTGTCACTTTTGTTTTTTGTTTTGTCTACAGAGAAGGGGAAGTCTAACTACCCGAAATCAAAACTAAGCAGCACGTCATGAGATTAAGTGTGGGGTCATGCGATCCATGAATCAAAGAGACATGCTGCTAGCTAGGCCTTAGAGGGCCTCAGGGAGTATTTTAAATCCTTGTATGATATTTATTTTGTAGATTCTCTAAGGACAGGGCATGATTTTAAGTGTGGGGTGAGGGGATATCTTCTAAAATTTTGAGGTTAAGGGTGACTATGCCATCAGGTTTTTGTTTGAAATTTTTTTTAAAATGGCACGTCTCACCTACCCTTCAGTTTTTCTTATGGCCTCGGTTTGTTTTCAAAGGGAAAATCTTTGAATTGGGTAAATTTTTATTTATAGGAGTTGTTGTAGTCATAGAATAGTGACCCTTCCCGATAATGGATGGATGCCGACTGCCTTAAGATAAAATTAGTCACGTTTTTTAAGGATTGAGTCATATATCATCCACTTGTGTGCTCTTTGACATTCTTCTTAGCGACTATGCTAGAGTCGATGAAGTTGTCATCTTAATATTATAAGTGAGAATTCCATGAGAGACACACAAAGTTCTTCGACTCAAGTGAACACACTCTTAGGGTTTAATGATAAAAAATTTCGTTCAATTTGATTGTATGAGAGTGTAGTTATAGAAACTGACTAAATTATTGATGCCATGTGAAGTGAGCTTAATTGTTGTGTTTTGTACATAGTGTGATATCTAGAACTTGCCTTAGTGTATATGTGATAGCTAGTTGTTAGGGAGTTACGAGATGGTCAAGGCGTTTCTTTGAAAAAGCCATGTTTTCCCATTTTTTTCCTTCTTTAACATTATCCCTAGTTAACTCCTTTGAGCAATAACCTTATTCTTTTCTTAGCCACAAAAGAAGCCTATTCCCTATGCTTGTGTGACGACCAGAATTGTTGATCCGAAGTATTCATAGGCACTTTGATACTTGAGAATGAGGAGTCCACAAGGTAGAAAAAGTTAAGGGAAAGGAAAGAAAGAAAAATGTGTGGAGGATAAGAAGAGGAAAGAGAAGAGGGGTGCCCACAAAACATGCTATCTACTTGATGCTAGAACATTCCTAAAAGATTTTAATGATTGATTGTTTTTGTTGAGCTTGCAAGCAGAAACTAGAAGTCAAGTAATGAATAAAGGGGCATAAAAATAAAAATAAAAGGGTAAGTAGATTGAAAGGTGAAAATAAGGGAAATGTGGTGGGCAAGAAAGATGAAAAATGTCTTAAAGTGATTAGGATTGGTAGTCACTAATCAAAGAAAAATCATTCCTACCTTGCTCCTTAGCCGACATTACAACTAAGAAAAGTCCTTGTGATCTTAATCCCTTGATACAATTAAGTAGTCTAAATGTATATGAAGGGCAAGCTTATGGTATGTGACATATGTATGATACATCATTTGTGAGTGTGAGTATGCCTTGCTTCTTATGTTCCATGTTTTTCATTTATAATTTGAGAGAGGAACATCACTACAAGTGAGAGGCAAAAGATGTCTAAGTTGGTGTAATATATGTTGCATATTTCATATTTAATCATGTTGGCTCTCTTTTGAAAAGATGATTCGGCTATAGAAGTTGTGTAGTCTTGAATGTGAAAACTCTGCATGTGCTTGATGTGAATTGCTATAAATTCATGAATCATTTAACCATAAGCTCTATGCTAGTGGTTGAGTGTGAACTGATAGAGGTGACAAGTGTAGAGAAAATATGAGTTTGCGCACGGAATTGAGGTTTGTTCGAGGACGAACAATGGTTTAAGTGTAGGGTGGTGATGTTGGGCATATTCTTATGCCTATTTGCCATATTTTTTCCCATATTTTGCCTAGTTTTGAGTTCATAATGCTTATGAAATGCATAAATTCAGGTTTATGAGTGTTTAGTGAGATAACAAATGTTTTAGATGTTTATACTAGGAAACCAAGGAAAAAGGACTCGAAAATGACCTAAGTTGTGAAGAAAGAAGAGTTCGAAAAAGTTAGACAGGTGTTATGGCTGGCGTGGTGCTCCATCTCCTAAACTTTAGAGAACTCTACACAAATGTTAGTGTTATGGGTGGCGTGGCATGCCAGGTCCCGAACTTCTGAGGAAAATTTGACCAACACCTTGGCAAATGGATGGCGTGGCACTCTAGAAGCATCCCAGATTTAGAAAATTTGACTTACACTCTAGTTCTATGGATGGAATGGCACACTAGAAGTGTCCCAAGGCTTATAAATTTGACTAACTCCTTGGTAAATTGGATGGATGGGGCACACGGAGCAAAACTTTAGAACAAATCGAAGCCCAACCTGGGGCTATGGAGCGCACGACACGCCAAGGGTGCTCCTGGACGGATTTTGCTAATTTTTAAAGGCAATTACTTGAGAGCCAAAGCGTCATTTGAGGCCTCAGTTATCAATATAACATCTAGGTCATTTGTTAGCGATACATCATTTTGTTTTATCATATTGAGGTTGTAACACAACTTTGGTGGAGACAAGTTTATAACTTAGGTTTCTTCTTTTCTTTAGAGTTTTACTTCAAATGATAATGATGTCTTTGTTTTTCTGCTTGTACATGACTGGCTAAACTCCAATTCTAGGGTTTTGGCCATAGTACATGGTAAGTTCGAAAGATTAATTATTGCTTGATTTAATTCTTCATTAAAGGTTTTTTATATTTACTTATATTAATTTCTTATTTATTAGATTGATAACCTTTTGAATATTTCTATTGGATTTTGGTTGAACTTGGGAGAGAGAACAAGACGGGTTAAAAGTAAATATAAAACAAGAATTCAAAGAACCTTTGACCTATTGGTTGAAGGATAGAAGTTGTTGATGAGGATAGGGATATACCCTTCAAACTTGTTTAGTTGATATACAAGTAGCCACAACCGTTGTTTCATATTTATCTTGCGAGCAAAAGGAAATAGGCGTTAGGTTTCATGTGATAGTTCTTGGATGCTCAGAAGAGTGGAAAGAATTGGGATAGTAATTTGCAACTAGCAACCTTAGGAAGAATCAATCTAGTTAATCAAGTCTTGAAAACTCAACCTGAAGCAAAAGTGTCATTTCCCTAGATTTTCATCATTATTTGAAGTACAAACACGTTTGCAACAATTTTAGCTTAGTAGTTAATTTACATTTCAAGTTTAGTAGCTTTATTCCCCAAACCGTTCCCAAATTTTATCTGTGTTTTCTTGAATAATGAAATAAAGTGTTAACCTTAAGTGATTAATCTGACAAGTCTCTGAGGGACCGATAATCATTACTTTGCAATCCTATATTACTTGACAACCATGTGCGTTTGGGTGACACCACTAAGCTATTTATCGTAATCTAAACATAATGACCTAATGTTTAGAAATAGAAATCATATAGCTTGTCATGCTTGAATCATTAGTGAAAGCTCATAAACTGATCAATGTGTCAAATATGCTATAAAATATAATATCATAAGTCATGAATATGAGTAACTAAAAACATAAGGAACAATGGGAGATTCTTATAACCGACATACCCAACATGAGCATACAAAGAGCGTCACCTTAAATCCCTAATAGGGAGTGTGTTCATACCTTGCCAAGGGTAGAACCATGAAAAAGGTGTGATATCACTCATGGGTGGCCGATAAGGGCATGTGAGACACTCTCATGGAGGAACCCATCATGGATATGTTGACTTGTGCCCCGCAAGTGTACAGGTCGTACAAGTAATATAGTGGCCCTTTTTAAGAGCCGGATGTCAAACCCACAAGGACTGGACCAATTCATCTAACTATCGAGTTAGTGTGATATTAAATACCGCAAGTGTTGATTATAGAAGTTTTTGAGAAATTTAGTTAAGTCTAAATGTGGTCAACGAAATACTCTGAATCCATTCAAGGAGCAACATAGAGTTAAGTCGGATAATCATGCGCTCTTACGATTTGCAATGGTTTAAGTATGGAAAAACTATCAATTGTTGTCTCACATTATTAGGAGTACATGTTCATGGTCTTTCGTACCTCTAAACACGACTAACTAGCCTCACTACTACATTGTAAATGAGATGCTAATTCTAGTTCGTAGGCAATTAACTACGTGGATGTGGTTTATGGGGTTATGCCATTGATTAGGGTCCTTTCGTACCTCAAACCATTTAACAAAACTTAGCTTCACAACTACTTCTTCTAGTGGTGGAGTGACAAATCTAAGCCGGTGTCTTTCTCTCCTCCCATTTTATCAACCAAGCAAGGTATTGGTATATTTATCCTAACCACAAATCTATCAACAAGACAACCTTGCTTCCTGCATTCTTATGTTCTTCCTAGTTTTCTTTCTCCAAGCATTTCTAGTTTAAGAGATGTGTGTTTTGATGGGTGATCGTCAAGCAACAGCAATTAAAAGTTAAAGACAAACATGATCAAGCCATAACCATTCAAAATAAATTCGTAAAAACACAATCAGAACTCATGGCTTCAACCTAGGGAAGGTTCACAGCCACTCATGTTTAATAAAATACAAGAAAACATTGTTAAAGTAACATACTTACAAGAATTGGAAGAGGAGAAGATGAAATTGATGAAGCCTAGGTGAGTTCTCCTACTTCTCCATACTCCTAGTTGGTTTTGAAATAAAGTGGTGACTAAATGGTGCAGGAGCTAAAAGGAACCTATTTGCTGTGCAGTAAATTTTACAAAATTATACAGCATGTGAAGATAGCTCAAAATTATGGAGTATATGCATGAAACTGCACCACCTGCCATGACAGGAGGTATTGGAATTTGTGAAATCGCCCTCTTGATGCCAAGACAGCCAGAAACATGATGGCCGCGCTTCCAAGTACTGTCAGTATGGAAATGGAAAAAGTCAAACCGGCGTTGCTTAGCACCGGATGCTAACCGACGGCGCGGCAGCGCCAGGATCTTTACCTTCAGCACGCCGCCCTCCTGAGTGCTGCGTAAAAGTAGCTTGCGGCTGGTGACCTGCTGGCATCCAGCTTATAGTACTAGCAGTGATAATTACCACAAAAACATCAACTCCCTTTACCAGCTTTTAATTGCTCAGAGCTGTTCTCTCTGCTTTTAACTTGTAAAAATTGATCTCCAAGTTCATTCAACCTGCAAACGAAGGACTATCTATGTTAGTTGATACCTGCCTTTTTCTTCATTTATATAATCACATGAAAATCTACATATAATAAATTAGCTAACCAGATAAATTAGTTTCTTAAAACATAATGGGACATGCTATTTGCCAGTCATAACCATGGAAGATAGCACCGTTTGGTCATAGAACAAACCACTTCTACATCTCATGCACCTTGCAGGAACTACATAGCTAATTTAGCAGATAATTTAAACTACGAAGCTCTACCAACAATTTTAAGAATGTACTAAAAATGAGCATCTTACATTGTTATTTAAGTAAACCCAACTTCATCATTAAGACTTCCACAGCACAAGAATGGAAGCTCACAAATCTTAGCAAAGCTCTGCTGCAAATCAACGGTCAGGAACATCGACATGGATGTCGTCTCTCCCATTCAACACACCATTCCTCCCTGTGAAGAGAATTTTGTTTTACTCACAAGTACCAAATGCCAAAAAGTATGGTATAGACAATTAACTCAATCTCTCAAAAAATTCTGTGCATCATTGTTTGACCACATAAAGTTCCATAGTGTTGCTCACTATTTAGGATATATGAATGTAGATCAATAAATACTTAATGGGTTGTAATGTAAGCTAAGGAGCCGGGTAGGTACTATTCTGGCCGATAATAGTGACTATCTTCCCCAAGCGCTTTAATAACTTCAGCCTTCATTAATGACATCTCTTCTCTTACTTCACCCATTCTTTTCAATCTTGAATTTTTTATTCTTCTTGTTCCCATTTCTTTAAGCACCTTCAGCTTAGTATTAAGGTATAACAATTCTTTTCGATCATTTAGTTTCTTACTCCCTACTAATAATCAACCATTTTCACACAAGTGCACCTTTGTCCTTTTCTCAGCTTTCACAACTTCTACTTTTCCTTCTTTTTCCACGCTTCTCACTACTTTGCTCTTTGGAATTTTCTTGACTTCCGGAGTTTTTGGATCAAATTCAAAAGCTAATGAAAGGGCGAGGATTAAGCTTATGTTGTAGCTATCAAAGAATAGGATTAAGGATCAATGGAACTAACTAGGATTAAATATTCAAGGTAGGTAGGGAGGGATAAAAAGTTTAGGTTCATTCAAAGAAATGCTAAATTATCTCCTACAAGTCACATCCTCCATTTCGTTTATATGCACACCCCGGGCAAGTTCTAGACACTCACAATAGCATGGAATAATGAAAAACCTACACTCATGGCACATGCTCAGTCTAAAGACCTCCCGCGAATTTTTTTTACTCAGTAATCACAAGAATTCCAACTTTAAGATTCAATAATATTAGAATTAAATTCAAAGTCTAGGTCTCTCAGCATAGATACCCCTTGCATTCTTCAACACTAAACATACTTGCATCTTACAATCATGTATAACACATAACAAGAACATCAAGCCATCAATTAGCTACGGGTTCCAGAAACCAAACCCTATTGACTAACTTAATTTCCTCAAGACGGTCGCCATCCATCCCATCGTCGTAAATAGTCTCTAACTATGACTAAAATATTATATACGAGACAAGAAAAATTTTTATTCTTCGGTTCAAAGACCCCAGTCAGGAGAAAAAGAGCAGAAAGAAAAACGCCAACGGGTGATGAATTTATGCTTGACTCACAAAAATTTTCAAATATTCTCACCAAGCCTTACATTCACCAAAAATTGTTGGCTTTAGGTATTAAATTTCCCTTAATTCCCTCACCCCACACTTGAATCATTATGTAACTCATAGCATCAAATTAACATTTAAAAGGGTGAGAAACCTCCACGAGTCCTTTAGGCTAGCTAACATCATGCTATTCTTCAACTTTGCACAAGTGGGTTACCGACCCCACATTTTTCTCTTCCATAGCATTTAGCTTCCTCCTCCACGGGTACTCAGATTCCCCTAGGTCTAGGCATTTAATTAAATATAAAATCAAAATTAAATAATCAAACAATAATAATTAAAATAACAAAATAAACACCAACAAAAAATCATAATTTTACACCGTGGTACCCTTGGGTTACCATGCGGCACCTTATTTTACGTCGCGGCACTGATGTGGTATCCTTTTCGGGACATCCTCGCCACAGGTTTCCGTTCAGAAACCATCTCCTTTTCTTTTGATTTTAGAGGAAACATCCTCCTTATGTTCCTCTCTTCCTCCAACTTCTTCACCTTGAAGCCCGCTGTCGATTTCAATTTGAACACTTGTCATTACCTTTGGCCATGGATTTTGTGGAATACTCCGCCCAAGCAAATATCTAACAACACACTAACCTAACAAGGTTTACGCTAGTGTGTGGATGGTTTTCGGTTTATCGGTATGACTCGAAAGTTCTTCTTCATCCTCGACCCTCATTTTCAAGGTCCACTGCTCTCAAGTCAATCACCGCTCCTCGATGGCCAAGAATGGCGAGTCCCAAAATAAGTACATGTTCATCAACACGAAAATCTAAGATAATAAAATCGGGTATAATAAAGTTACCTACTTTGATGAGAAGGTCCTGTATTATTCCATCAGTCCTTTCGCGACTTATCACCCATTGCAACATCAACCTTGTTTGCCTCGATTCTTTAATCCCAGTTGTTGAATAACATTAGGAGCATTAGATTAAATGCTGCCCCTAAATCACACAGAGCTCGTAGCACCTCAACTTTACAAATTTGTATGGGGAGGGTAAAACTCCCACGGTCTTTGAGCTTCTTGAGTCTTGCTCGGTACCACGTGGCACACTCTATTAGTGCTGATGCGGACATCCACCAATCGACTTTGTTGCCATCAAATCATTCAAGTATTTAGCATACTTGAGCATTCACACAAGAAACATCAATAAGAGCTGGGGGTATGTGAAGTTCTTGCAAAAACTCTCAAAGAACTTTTTGACTTATTCCTCCTCCTTGCTCTTTCTGAATCTCTAAGGGAATGGTGGTGGTGGTCTTTGTCTTTGCTGCGATGAAGATTGTGCATTTGTTGCCCGGCTTTCTGATTTCCCCCTTGTCGGTGGATGGTCTGGTCTAACCAACTCCCAGTGCCACCTCCTTTCTCTACTCTTTTGGCCTTTGCACTTGGTAATTGCTTGCGCGCTTCTCCCATTGATGGCATTGACACCGTGGGATAGGATCTTTGTTACTTGGTAATCCCCCTTGCGATCACATGTTTTGAGCAGGCGCTGCTCCACGACCCATTTGTTTCAAGATTGCCGGGTGGCCACTTACGATTCTTCAAGTCACATTTGCCATCCTACTTTGATTTTCTACTAGCCAGTGCGGGTCTCAAGTGATTTTACGCAATGTTTCCTCAATGTTGCTGATCAAGTGACCATCATTCTACCTATTACTGAGCGTCTGCTATTGTTGAGGTTGTTGATAACTCACCTTTTGGTTTCCACCCCAAGAAAAATTCGGGTGGCCACACTTAATTTACGTTGTGTTGTTTGAGCATTACCGTTGTTCCTCTATGCATTCCCTACAAAATTGGCCCGATTTCGGATTGGCTCCATAAGATTACGCATTGTGCCCATTGTTTCCCCCAAATTTCACACCAACTTGGAGCTTGTTGAGCCCAGAAGTATTAACACAGCTCTGTGTTGGTTCATACTCGGTTTATTAGGCTGATCATCATCGATGTTGGAGCGAAGCTAACTGTGCTGCCAAGAAATTCATACCATCTACCTCATCAACCTGATCTCTTTCACCGCCCCTCTCGATGACTGTGCCACTCTTGGATTTCCTTGAGAAATTCTGTTCAACAAAGTGTACGACTCATCACAAGTCTTCTCCAAGGCTTGCCCACTCACTGCAGAGTCTAGTAATACTTTCGTGTGTGGGTCTAGACTTTCTACAAAGGTATAAACGACACTTCATTCGATTCTTTGGTGATGGGAACCGATCTCTCAATAATGACTTGAATCTTTCCCAAGCAAAATATAAATTCTCATCGAATTCTACTTGAAACTCGGTATTTCACTTCTCAACTGCTGATCTTGCACGAAGGAAAGAATCGATAAGGAACTTCTTTGCCAAATCATTTCACGAAGTTATGGAGTTCGGTGGCTCGGCTTTCAACCAGCATCTTTTCCTCTCCCAACAATGAAAATGGGAAGAGGGGTAAGTCGGACATAATCGGTGGACACGCGGGGTGGGAACAAAACGTGTCACTAATCTCAAGAAAGTTACGTAAGTATTTTTGTGGGTCCTCATGTGCCATCCCGGTGAATTGACCACAGAATGTAGCCATTTGCACCATGTTCTGCTACAATTCAAAGTTCCCTCCAGGGCTCAGGTTTACGGATACTAGAGTTCACATTAATTAACTTGTGGGATTGCCACTTCGCCGAACTGGTGCATTTTTGCCATTGCTTGGAATTACAATTTTGCTTGTCTGCGGGTGGTTGTTTTTGTACCTTCTCTTGAAGTCTCTTGACTTTTGCTCCCAGAGCTCTCTCAGCCATAAATGGATTTGATGTTCGGAGTTCAAACAACGGTTCCCCAAGCTCTCTATTCTTAGCCATTTCGGCAAGACAACTGTCACTGCCCGATAAGTCATACTAAGACTAAGTTTCTCAACACTTAAGGAAATTTAAAAATCACACAAAACGAGATATATTATAAAAGCCAGCAGGTCCCAGGAAACGGCGCCAAATTGTTGTGCCCTTGGTGTACGGGTCGTACAAGTAATATAGTGGCCCTTTTTAGAGCTGGATGTCGAACCCACGGGGACTAGAAAATTAATCTAACTATCGAGTCAAGTGTGATATTAAATACCACAAGTGATGTATTATAGAAGTTTTCGAGAAATTTAGTAAAGTCTATTTGTGGTAACCGAAATACTTTGAATCCCATTCAAGGAGCAACATAGAGTTAAAGTAGGTTAATCATGCGCTACTATGATTTGCAATGGTTTAAGTATGAAACTATCAATTATTGTCTCACATAATTAGAATTTCATGTTCATGACCTTTTGAGCCTCTAATCATGACAAACTAGCCTCACTACTACATTGTGAGCAGGATGCTAATTCTAGTTCATGGGCAAGTAACTACGTTGATGCGGTTTATAGGGTTATGCCATTGATTAGGGTCCTTCGTAGCTCCAACCATTTAAGCGAACTTAGCTTCTGACTACTTCTTTGAGTGGTGGAGTGACAAAACTAAGTCGGTGTCTTTCTCACTCCCATTTTATCAACCAAGCAAGGTATTAGGTATATTTCTATCCTAACCACAAAAATCTTATCAAAAGACAGAACTTGCTTCCCTCATTCTTATGTTCTTCCCTAGGTTTTCTTTCTCAAGCATTTGACTAAGTTTAACGTGTGTGTTTTTCATGGTGATCAATCATAAAAACAACTTGTAATTAAGAATGTAGACAAACAACAATAACTTAATTCAAATTCAAATTCGTAAAAACACACTCATAACTCATGGCTTCAACCCTAGAGGAAGGGTTCTAGAAATTCAAGTTCGTAAAATTACAAAAAACTAAAAAAATAAAACATTGTTAAAGTAACATATTTACAAGAATTGGTAGAGGAGAAGATGAAATTGATGAACCCTAGGTGAGTTCTCCTATACACTTATCCTCTAGGTAGTTTTTGGAAATAAATCGTGACAAAATGATTTTAGGAGCTAAGGAACTATTTATAGTAAATGAGAATTTTACAAAATTATATGCAGTAAATTGGAATGGCTCAGTGTCATGGAGTGTATCGCTGAGCAACGCCAGGTGACACGGAGGTAACGCGGATGCACATTGCTGGAAATCGCCTCATGATGCCAAGATGTCGAGGCTTGCAGCGATGGCGGCGTAACTGTTGCTCGTGCGGCGTGATGGCGAGATTGTTTCTGTGTATTTGGCCTTGCCCAGTCGCTGGCGTGGCCTGACGCGGTGGGGATACTACCTGTTTGCTGCCTTCCTCCCGCTGGCATGGCGTAGCGCAGTCTTGAGCGTGGCCTTGCATACGGTCTTGCAGCGCGGCCGGCCTTGCAAGGCATGCTTCTTTTCCTACTTTTGCAAATTGCTCCAGGCTCCGTTCCTCTACTTCACCAACTTATAAATTAGTTCCTCAAATTCATTTAAACCTACAAAACAAGGACTAATCATGTTGGTTAGTACATATATTCCATTTATAATTATAAATTAGTTCCTCAAATTCATTTAAACCTACAAAACAAGGACTAATCATGTTGGTTAGTACATATATTCACATTTATATAAAATCACATGAAAATGCATATAATTAATTAGCTAACAAGACTAAATTAAGTTATAAAGCATCACTCGGGCATGTTATTTTGCCCGAGATCACACGTTGTTTTGAGACTTTGGTACACTGGAACCCTTCGGTCTACTACGTATTAAATACTACTCCCAAAATATATATAGTGCTCATATCATAATCATGTAACATACTTAAAGTAAATGGGCTAGTAGAGACCATGAGATTCATAAACATGATTGAGATATGTGATATAGCCATAAAATAGGCCCGTGCGGTAGAGTTTCGATATTTGGGTGAGCTAGTCCTAGAGTGGAAGGTTCAGGTGTGCCTGTAGGTCGCTTCATTTCCTACCTTAAGGCTAGGAAGATGATTCCTAAGGGTTGTGTGTACCATATGGTTGGGGTTAAGGATGCTACATTCTAGACCCTGATTATCCAGTCAGTTCCTGTGGTGTGTCAGTACCCAGAGGTGTTTCAGGAGGATTTACCGGGAATCCCTCCCGAGTGGGAGATCGACTTTGGCGCTGACCTCCTTCTCGAGACACAGCCTATATCTATTCCTCCTTACATAATGGCTCTGGCAGAGCTAAAGGAGTTGAAGGAGAAATTGAAGGATCTTTTAGACAAGGGTTTCATTAGGCCAAAGAAAATCCCCATGGGGTGCACCAGTTCTCTTTGTCCGAAAGAAAGATGGTTCCCTTCGAATGTGCATTGACTATTGGCAATTGAGAAAAGTTACAATCAAGAATAGGTATCCCCTCCCCAGTATTGAGGACTTGTTTGAATAGCTTCAGGGTGTTAAGTACTTTTCTAATATAGACCTCAGATCCTTGTATCATCAGCTCAGAGTTAGGGAGAATGACATTTCGAAGATAGCCTTTCGGACTCGGTATGGTCACTCCATGTATGTAGTAATGTCTTTTGGACTAATGAATGCTCTTGCAGCTTTTATGGATTTGATGAACAGGGTGTTTAAGCATTACCTTGATATGTTCATGATCGTGTTCATTGATGATATTCTCATATACTCCCGGAGCGAAGAGGAGCATGTCGTTCATTTGAGGGTGGCTCTACAGACTCTTAAGGATTGCCAGTTATAGATTTAGATCCTTCTATGTAAACATATATTGTTGGATCTTCTGGTCCATAAACACATCCACATGGACCCCGTACAAATAGTGTCTCCAAATCTTCAAGGCAAATACCACCGCCGGCTATTCAGGATCATGGGTCGGGTAATTCTTCTCATGAACTTTCAGTTGTCTGGAAGCATATGCTATTACGTTACCATGCTGCATCAATACACAATGAAAGCCAATTCTAGAAGCATCGTAATACACCACAAACCCATCGGTACCCTCTGGTAGGGTTAACACCAGTGCTGAGGTGAGTCAAGTCTTCAACTCCTAGAAGCTCCTCTCACAAGCCTACGACCATTAGAAGTTCACTTTCTTTTGGGTCAATTTGGTTAGTGGCGCTTCAATAGATGAAAATCCCTTAACAGATAGTAGTCAGCTAATCCCAAGAAGCTCCTGATATCTGAAGGATTCACCGGGCTAGGACAATTCTTCACCGCTTCTATTTTCTGAGAGTCAACCTTTATACCCTCACTTGATATTACATGGCCCAAAAATGCCACTGAGTTTAACCAAAACTCGCACTTGCTAAATTTTGAAAATAATTGGCGATCCTTGAGAGTCATAATACCACCATCAAATGAGCAGCATGCTCCTTGTCTCTCCGAGAGTATATCAAGATGTAATCGATAAAAACGATCACAAACATGTCAAAGTATGTCTTGAACACCTTGTTCATCAAATCCATAAAAGTTGCAGGAGAATTCGTTAGTACAAAATACACAACTACAAACATGTAATGACCATACCGCATCCATAAACCTGTCTTCGGGATATCACTCTCCCGAACACTGAGTTGATGGTATCTGAATCTGAGATCTATATTCGAAATGCACTTGGAACCCTGAAGCTGGTCAAACAAATCATCAATCCTGGGAAGAGGATACCTATTTTTTATGGTGACCTTGTTCAATTGCCGATAATCAATACACATACGAAGAGACCTATCTTTCTTTCGGACAAAGAGAACTGGTGCACCCCATAGGGACTTGCTCAATCTGATGAATCCCTTATCTAACAGGTCTTTGAACTGCTCCTTCAACTCTTTTAACTCAGCTGGGGCCATTCTATTAGGAGGAATAGATATAGGCTGCGTATTGGGAAGAAGGTCAATACCAAAATCAATTTGCCACTCGGGAGGGATTCCCTGTAGATCATCTGTGAAGACCTCTGGATACTCACATACTACTGGAAAGGACTAGATAGTCCGGGTCTCGGATGTAGCATCCTTAACACTAACTACACGCAACCCTTAGAGATCATATTTCTATCCTTAAGGTAGGAAATAAGTTGACCTACAGGCACAGCTAAACTACCCTACCATTCTAAGGCTGGCTCACCCAAAAATCAAAATTCTACCATATTGGTTCTACAATTGACTGAGGCATAACATGCAAACTCCTAATCAATGCTGAGAATAATACCAAAATCGGTCATAGCTAACTCTACTAAATCTACCGTGGTGACTTTCTGAAGGACTATGACTGGGAAACTTCTATACACCCGCCTAGCTACAACAGAATCACCCACTAGAGTACAGACTGAGGAAGGGTTCTGACAAGATTACAGGATTGACTCCAAAACTACTAGCCACATAAGGTGTCACAAAAGATAAGGTATCCCATGGATATAGCAATTCATATACATATGGTGGAAAACTTGTAACATACCATTGACTACGTCTGGGGAGATCTCCTGCTCCTGGCAGAATGATAGGGCATAAATTTTGTTTTGGCGCTGTCCGCCACCTGTGCTAGTAGAAGCCCCCCGCTGAGCGGGGTGTGCTGGTGGAGCTGTTGAACTAGAAGCTGGAGTACAGGCTTAACCATCGCCTGATCTAGCTGAAGGGAAATCTATAAGCCTATTTCTGGGTTTGCCACATCCGAAACAAGCATCTGACCCAACTAAACACCTCCTTGGGTCACTCTTACCATAATTTGCACAGGCTGGAAAAGTGTGATCTCCTAAAATACTCCCTCAGCTCCTTGAGCCTAACGCTCTACCCCTATAATCTCGTCTAGGTCGGGATGGAACACTAGCTGATGATGGTGGTGGGGCCAAGGATCTCTAGTGGGACAGCNGAATTCGATGCTATCAGTACTAGCCCTTTTGGCCTCCCTCTCCCGCTCACTCAACTATACCGCCTCCATCTTTTGGGTGAACAGGAGTATCCGAGCAAGGTCAATATCTTGGAGAAGAATCGTGGTTTGACAATCCCTGACCAAGGAGTCTGCTATCCCGTGTACAAACCTGCTCACAAGGGCTCTATGATCTGCCACCAACTCGGGTACATACCTGGATAGACGTGTAAACTCCAAGGCATACTCCTGAACCATCATCTTTCCCTGCTTACGATTTACAAACTCAGCCGGTTTCAGCTCCCTTATCTCCTTAGGGAAGAACCAATCAATAAAAGCGACATGAAACTCATTCTAACTGACAGGGCTAGCTCCAACTACCCTGCTATAATTCCACTATTTGAACCTAATCTGTGAGACACCCTTTAACTGATATGAGGCCAAATCGGCACACTCCTCTCCAGTCACCCCCATAATCTAGGTGATCTTTAGAATCTCTTCAATGAAATCATGTGGATCCTCATCCACCTTTGCTCCAAGGAACATAGGAGGGTTCATCCTCAGAAAGTCTCTAACCCTTGCTGCCACTGCATTCCCGTTCTGCGGGACATGTGCTACTGCCTGCTGGTTGACTTGGGCGGTCAAGGTTTGTGCTAGCATCAGAATGGCTGCTCGGAATTTAGCATGGGCAACCGGCTCCAGTGCATGGTACTCATAGGCTAGTAGGGCTTGTTGGTGGTCGTCTCCAATGCCATCCTCGTGTCCATTTCAATTTCCATTCCTTCTGCCATTAACTCAGTGGGGAGGCATGATTCTGTAATCACTAATAGCAAAAGTTAGAAGGACAAAGAGACATTTCACCGCACGACATAGATCATGAAAGAAGGTAACATTTCCTAAATGTCTCGTAGCCTCTGCATTATAAGTGTCGCACGCTTCACACCAAAGAAAATGACTCTACTTAATGTGGCTTTCATACACCCTAGGACACTCCAAAACATATTGCTCTGATACAAAGTTTTTCACGACCTGAACATAGACCCGTATTGAGACACGGGACAAGGAGACCGAGAGACTCCAAGTCGATCCATGACATGAACATACATCTAACACAATCAATAAAAGTAGAAGATTTATCATAATACATTTAACGGAAGTCTAAACATAACATCACATTAGAACTAGAATTCACATCATACATGACAAGCTGATTACTACGTACAGTCTAAAAGCCTCTAACATATCTGATGGGTTGATGGGACAACACACCTTAATTAACCCGACAAGTCTGAAACTGAAGAAAGACATAACAACCACGAATACTGAATGTCCTCAGAATATGAGGACTCACAGATGCTAGCTAAACATTTCTGAACGTGAAAGCAGTGACTAAGAATGCTGCTGAGAAAGATCCCTCGGACCTGTATCGTCTCCACAGAATTATGCGGTCAGTACGTGGAATATACCTACTATGCAATGTAAGTAAAATGGACATTTAAAATAAATAAAATTTCATAAGAGTATTACAACATGATCATAACATAAATATCATAATGCAACATAAGGCTCAAGGTTTTCAAAACATTCGTCAATCAGCTATAATCATACTTATGGGAGAAAAGCATTATTAAACATGGATTGAGCCAAAGTATATAATCATAATCATACATAAAGCATGAGGAATAGTGGGAGATTCTTATAACCGACATACCCCATAAGAGCACACATGGAGCCCTACATGTAAACACCTAGTCACGAGGGTGTTCGTACCTTGACAAGGGTAGAACCATGAAATGGGCGTGATATCACGCATGAAAGGCCCATTTGGGAAAAAAGGGACAGTCATAATGGAGTCCCATCATGGCTACGTTGGCACGTAGTTCTGAGAATTGGGGTATGCTTGGACCCCGTGTCTACTCGGTGTTAAATAATACTTCCAAAACATATATAGTGCTCATAGGATAATATACATGAGATTCATAGGCTAATTAAAAATCATGATAATCATAAGCATGTTTGAATTACGTGAGCTAGCCATGAATGTAAGGCAGGTGAGTCGTCCATAATCATAAATCATAAATTATGAAGTTCATTCATACTTGTAAAACATGTATACACTTGATATTCATAAATTCATGATGAGCTTTTGAGAGAAATCATATCATAATTGGTTAATGAATATCAAAATCAAAGTAAAATCATAACTTTATTTATCATGAAACATACATAATTGGCGTAGTTGTAGAAAATTAAATCCTTAATTTAATAATTGAAATAACTATAAAATCTTCCCATGATTCATAATATAGGAATTGATACATGTAGGAGATTAACCCATAGATAGATCATAAGGACTTTACAAGAATTGGGATAAAACCCCATAGAATTATCAATAGAATTTCATGTTTAGGGTGTGATTGGGCATGGGTGTGAATAAATTTACCAATTCATATCACTACATACCTTAGAGGAACTGATTCTACAACTCCGTTTATTGCTGAATGAAGAATTGATGAAGAACTTGATGAACTAGACTTGATCACCTCTCCAAAAAACTCTAAACTTGCATGCATGAATTAGGAATAGCCTAGAATGAACTTAACCTTCTTAATAATCACTATTCGTAGCTTAAGATGATGTAGTTTAGGCCATAGGATCATAGGAATTATGGATATGTCCTTATTAAATTTGCAAAGTAAAACAGACTTCCAGTCCCAACGAGGGACTGGACGAGTCGTTACCTCTGACCATGAGTCGTCTCCTCAGTCATTGTGTACACTGTCGATGCTTCACCTGGAACTCACCATGGTCCACATCACAAAGAGTTATGGGTGAGCTCGACTCGTGGTCCCCACTCGTTAACTCCACTGCCCAAAACATACCTAGGCTCACCACGGGGCACACCATAATTCGTGGTGTACTCAACGAGTTGTAGTGACTCACCCGTTAAGTGCACTGTCTAATTCCTCCTACCTGAACCTCATCCTCGACCATGACTGACTCAACGAGTCATGGTGCTGACTATGACTCATGGTTATGTCTATGGTCACCCCGAACTCAAACTTTCCAATTAAAGTCTAGCACCTCACCACAAGTCACTTCACGACTCGTGGTCTACCCCATGCATCACAGGATGGCTCGTTTTGTGATTTGGTGTAGAAAATTTTATTTTCTCCATTTCAACTCTTAGGTCTGACCTTAGGGTTTCCGGGGCATTACATTTTGCGGCAGACATTCGTTTCGCAAATTTGCACCTACATTTTGATAGGTTAGATGTTGCTTTCCTCATTCATTTCAATATTTTCCCAAGTGTACTAGTTAGGACCTGAGGCAGATCTGTGTTCCACGGATACACACCTGCATTTCACAGGTAAGTCAGAAACTTCCATAAATTTGCTAGGATTTTTAAATCAGGGTTGCACCTAGCCTGTGCTTCGTGCATTGGTACATGCATATCACAATCCCATGCAGGTGCTCTTCCCCTATTTTTGAATCTATTGTTTTCAATACAATCAACCTACAAAACAAACTACTAACATGTTAAGCAAAAATGAATATAAAGACACTTGGATTGTCTCTCAAGAAGTGCTCAATTTAGTGTCATGGCATGACGATAGCCCTTAAAGCTTAATCATTCATCTAGAGGTTTATCGTCCTCCTCAACATTAACTACTTTTTCATCTTCATCATTCATCACTACTATCACCTTGCATTCATTTGGTGATTCTGTTTGTTTACATACATTGAATGTTACTTCGTCACCACCAACTCGAATCATTAGCTCTCTTAGCTCAAAATCTACTAAAGCTCGCCCTGTTGCCAAGAGTGGTCGCCCCAAGATAATGGGCACCTCAATATCAACATCGCTATCCAACAATACAAAGTCTGTTGGAAGGATAATTTTATCGACCTTGACCAACACATGTACAAGAATTCCCACTGGGAGCTTTATAGAGCGACCCGGCTATAGAAACCTCACTACTGTAGGCTTGAAACTTCCCAACCCTAACTTATTGAAAATCATGAGAGGCATCAATTTTATTCTCACTTCTAGATTGCAGGGAGCTTTATTGAACATGTAAAACGCAATTGTGCATGCAATAATGAATGCTCCGGGGTCCTCCTTTTATGGAGCAAGGTTACTTGCCATCACAACACTGTAATGATGTGACACCTCCATTGTGCCCACATGAACTACTCTTTTCTTTTTTAGGAGCTCCATCATAAAGTTTATATAACCGGGCATATGGAGCAATGCATCAACAAACGGAATATACATGGACAACTTGTTGGACATGTCAATGAAATTTCTAAATTGGTTGTCTTCCTTCTTATTTTCTAACCGGTGGGAATAAAGAGGTGGGACTATAGGCGCTTGGCCATTAGAATTGATACCTCCTCACCCTCCTCATCAACAATCTAAGACTGAGGAGCATCAACTCCTTCCTCCTCTAACACCACATAATTATCAACACAAGTAGGTACTCTTGACACCTTATCATTCATATCTTCTTTACTAGGTTTTGACCCAAAATCCACCTTGAGTTTAATACCCGCATTTGAAAAAGCTTTTCCACTCCTTGTTACAATAGCCATGAATTTTCTATCCTTTGTAGGATTTGGTGCTATGTCACTCTAAAGGGTTCCTTTCATCCCCATATTCATTTTGGACCACAGTTTATTCATTTGAGCCTCTAAGTGCTTTATTGAAGCTGAATGGGAGCTCACTATTTGGGCAAGGTTAGACACCTCTCCTTTTAACTCTCTCACACCACTATTATAATTCCCTAAAAACTCTAAGACTAGATCATGGAGTTGAAGCAAATAAAATAGAATTTTTTGCACCAGATCACAAAACAAGTCGACCTGTGATCCATGGGGTAGGCCATGAGTCGTGAAGTGACTTGCGGGGAAGGGTTTAGACTTGATTGCTAATTTGGGAAAAATGGGGTGACCACGGGTGTGACCACGAGTCGTGGTCAAAACCATGAATCGTAATGTGATCCGTGGTCAAGATCAAATTTAAAGTCGGGGAAAGTAGGCAGTGTACCTAACGAGTAGGCACCATGAGTCATGGTCTTTTCCATGACCAATTAGGTGACCCATGGTCAAGGATGGTTTGGGAAGTGGAGAATTTTGTAGTGTAGTTGATGAGTGGATCACCACGAGTCATTGGGTACACCACGAGTCATGGTGTCCCTTGTGGTGACCAACAAGAGGTTTTTAGCAGTGCACCCAACGACCGTGACCACGAGTCATTGGGTCCCTCGTGGGGACTGGCAATCAGTTTTCCCTGCGAGTTTATCAAGGGTCTTTCCATAATTTCCTAACCTCCTATATCTAAACTACGTTGTTTTGGGATTATTTTGAAGGGATTTAGAGGGGTTAAAAAGTTTTCCCCTCATTCCCACTCAGATTTTCATAAAATTTGAGTAAGTATTCTCTCAAGAGCTCTCAAGAAAGGTCTAGGGTTCCTCACCAATTGCAGCCATTCAAACTTCTTTCTCTAGGGAAATTTTAGCCATGTATGTGGGAATTCAACAAGAGAATAGTTCTTCCCTTGTGTCCCCAGAATCCTTCCTAGTTTCTCTATGAATTCTAGAACAAAGCTTTCAAATGTGAAGAGAAATATGTTAGATTTGTTTGAATTCATGTAGAATGTTATCCATGTTTATTTAAAATATGATTCCACCAATTTATGACTATATTGATGTTTTTTCCGTAAAGTGTATTCTAGCCCTGAGCTTTCGAATGTGGATGAATTATATGCCAGATCTCGTTATAGCTTGTGGAGTATGATTTAAGTTGATTGCTGGATAATCTTCGTTATCTAGATATTGTATAAATGCTCTTTCCTGTAAGGATGATTTTATCCCTAGTGTAAAATGAGATCACCTAGAATTTTTTCGGTTGGATTAGTCTTTCTTGTAGCTTGATTCTATCAATGTTGTGGATTCCAATATTGTTAGTATGAATTGAAAACTCAGTTAGCTACACGATTGTTTAGCTTTAGTTAGAATGTTAAAATCCTCAATGTTAGTTAGAAATGTCAGCTGATCAATTTGACTACAGAAATTCCTGAGGTGTCAGTGGTGCATCCCAGTTATCAGAAATAGTCCCACTATCAGTTTTAGTGTTTCTGTAGGTGGTTACGACACTTTAAGACTAGAAGATCTGACCAGCTTTAGGACCCCAACTTCAGAATTATAGTTTGTTCTTTAGGCGGTTACAATGCTTCCAGATAAGCAGCTTTGACTAGTCTTAGAACCCAGTTACAAAATTCGGTCCAATAAAACTCTAAGGGTGCTTCCAGATAGGGATTCTTGTCTAGTCTTGGGCCCTAATATTGAGCTATTATCTTAGAATTTAGTCTAGGACTATCTAGTGGGAGTAGGAGTTCGCATCGAGTGGACCGGGGTTCCAGCGGACCCAGGTTCCCAAAACTATATTGTCACCATAGGATATATTTTATCGGCCTCATGGCCCCAGACTTGTGATCACCTAGTTGACGCCTCTGTACCCTAGCAAGGTATATTGGGTCCTACTGATGGAGTGTATACATCGTTCTTCACATCTAGCTCACATGATTATATGTCGGTTATAGAATGTCCAAATAGTCAACTCAGTTCAGTCTCAAATTAGTTAGTTCAGTACAACATCTCAAATTTAGGGCATGTCCTTGACCATCAGACGGGGTTATCTTGACCATCTCAGTATATTTCAGTTATTTCAGTTCAGTATTTCAATTGGTCATTGCATGTCATTTCAGTTCAGTTGTATATATATCCAGTGTTATGTTTTCTCTCTCTTACTCAGTACACTGAAAGTACTGATGCATATCCTTTATGATGTATCATTTCATGATACAATCGCAGGATCTTAGTCTCAGTGTTGTTAGCAGATGTATCCAGGAGTTTTCAGTTGTATCTACTGGTGAGTCCTCACCCTTCGAGGATGAAGATGATTTTTTCAGTTCTATTTTCATTTATTTAGTCTTGGAGTTAGCTGGTGGCTTGTCCCAACAACTCATCAATTGTTGTGTCTTTTAGACACAGATTGGTTTTCAAACTTGTAGTTTTGTTTAGATGTTTTAAAAATTTATGATTCAACTCCATTCTTCATGAATGCTTTATATTTTTACTTTAAAACTTCCGCTATATTTATATGTACTCAAAATACTAGTACATGATAGACCAGGGGTTAACTTAGGTTTATTTGTGACTCCAAGTACCATGTCCCGTCAAGGGTGTAGACTTGGGGCTTGACAAACTTGGTATTAGAGCATTGGGTTTAGAGTATTCTTTGAGTTCTGAAAGCAGTATCGAGTATAGTCCCTTTCATAGGTGTGGAGCACGCCACACTTTTGACGGGGAGGCAACGAGATGTTATTAGTACAATTCCCTTTTAATCATACTCCTTATCGTGCGTTGAAATTCAAATCCTGAATCATTCTCCTTACTCATGCTCTGCTTTGTTTCATTAAATTATGCCTTTGCGATGTGGTAACAGAAGAAAGACTGGTAATGCTCACCGACCTACCCCACCGGCCCCAGCATACCTATAGGATGACTAAATGTCCACCGCAGATTTCAGGGTGGCTATCCAGTTGCTTGCTCAGATAGTTACCAGCCAAGTGAACCAGCAAGTGGTCCCATTCAACAATAATGGGTCTGCAGTAGCTGTCCGAATGCGGGATTTCACTCAGATAAAACCTCCAGATTTTTAGGGATCTAAGGTGTAAGAGGACCCACATGAGTTTATGGACGAGATTTGAAAGATCACTCAGATTATGGTTGTCAGCTCCTCAGGGAGTGCTGACTTGGCTTCCTACTAGCTAAAAAGGGTGTCCCAGATGTGGTACGAGCAATGGAAGGAGGGGAGGCCAGCGGGAGTAGGACTAATGGAATGGGAGGAGTTCACTACAGCCTTCCTAGATAGATTCTTCCCTCGGGAGCTTAGGGAGACCAAGGTGGCGGAATTCATGAACCTACAGCAGGGCAACATAATGGTAGGAGAATATGCTCTAGAGTTCACCAGGTTGTCTAACTATGCCCTAGAGATGGTAGCCGAGCCAAGGGCTCGTATGTTGAAATTTGTTAATGGGGTGTCGAACCTGGTCCTCAAAGAGTGCATGACGCGGTGCTGATTAAGGATATTGACCTCTCCCTCCTTATTATTCATGCCCAGCAGATTGAGGTAGAAAAGCTGAAGGACATGGAGCGGAAGAATAAGCGGGAAAGGACTGACCAATCAGACTATAGGCATCAGAGATCTTGTGGTAGTAGCCCCCCAGAGAAGCAGCAGAGGGCTCCAACACCCATCTTATCCAGCGCCCCTATCTTTTGGTCCCACTTGGATCGGAGGGGTGGAGCATCTAGTTCTCATTCCTAGAACTACACTGCCATCAACAAGTTTCTAGCTTGCCCTAAGTGTGGCAAAAACCACCCAAGAGAGGGTCTTTAGGGTCGAGAGGGCTGTTTTGGTTGTGGAAAGCTTGTCATCGGCTGAAAAAGTGTCCATCAATAGGACGGGGAAGATCAAAATACGCTATCTCAGCAGCTCCATCAAGCCGACTAGCTCAGTAGCCCAACACTCTAGTACGGATGGCGGCCAAGTCCAAAATCGTTTTTATGAATTTTCTTCTCGTTAGAATTAGGAGAGCTCATCTGACGGGGTCACGGGTATGTTATGGCTTTTTCATCTAAACGTGTATGCCCCACTAGATCTAGGATCCACACTTCCATTTGTGACTCCCTATGTAGCAGTCCAATTCGATATCAGTCCAGAGGTCCTCTCAGAATCATTCTCAGTCTCCACCCCAGTTGGCGAGTCAGTTAGAGCCAACCAGGTGTATAGAAACTGCCCAATCTCGATCATGAATAAAGTTATTCCAGTTGACCTTGTAGAGCTATACATGGTTGATTTTGACCTCACTCTTGGAATGTATTGGTTACACTCCGATTATGCCTCAGTCGACTGCAGAACTAAAGTCGTCAGGTTTCAATTCCCTAATAAGCCAACTCTAGAATGGACGGGCAGTAGTTTAATGCCTAAGAGTTGGTTTATTTCCTACATTAAGGCCCAGAAGCTTATTTCTACGGGATGTATCTATTATCTAGTTAGGGTCAAAGATTCCAACTTTGAGACCCCAACTATCCAGTCAGTCCATGGTGTCAGTGAATTTCCTAATGTGTTCCCCGAAGATTTTCCCGGAGTTTATCCTGAGCGGGAAATAGATTTCGATATATACCTTCTCCCAAATACTCCACCTATCTCCGTCCCTCCTTGTAGAATGGCTCCAGTTGAGCTTAAGGAGTTGAAGGAGTAGCTAAAAGACCTTCTTGATAAGGTTTTATCAGACCCAACATATCTCCCTGCGGTACTCCAGTACTATTCGTGCGAAAGAAAGACGGTACCCTCAGAATGTACATCAATTACTATAAGTTGAACAAGGTCACAATCAAGAACAGGTATCCCCTATCTAGGATTGACGACTTGTTCGACCAACTTCAGGGAGCCAGCTGTTTCTCCAAAATAGATCTCAAGTCGGGGTATCATCAGCTAAGGGCCAAAGAGTGTGACATACCGTAAATAACCTTCATAACTCGGTATGGTCATTATGAGTTTGTAGTTATGTCCTTCGAACTAACAAATACCCCTACAACTTTTATGGACCTGATGAATAGAGTCTTCAAGCTGTATCTAGATATGTTCATTATTGTGTTTATCGATGACATTCTGGTATACTCCAGAAATGAGGAAGAGCATGCTAATAACCTAAGGATAGTGCTTCAGACACTCAGAGACCACTAGTTGTTCGCCAAGATCAGCAAATGCAAATTCTGGTTGAAGTCTGTGACTTTCCAGGGTCATGTAGTCTCGGTTGAGGGTATTCGGGTTAATCCTCAAAACATAGCAGCGGTAAAATACTAGCCGAGAACTACCTCCCTAATCGAAATCAGAAGTTTCTTGGGTCTATCCGGTTACTATCGATGCTTTACGGAAGGCTTTTCTTCTATAGAATCCCCTCTGACTAGGCTGGCTCAGAAGAAGGTGAAATTTCATGGTCAGATGCTTTTGAGAAGAGTTTCTATTAGTTAAAAACTCGACTCACTACCACTCCAGTGTTGACTGTTCGCGGCTTTTGGTACTACACGCAAGTGCACGTGGTCGAAAAAGTAGTAAAATGGCTTAAGTAAGCCAAGTATCGATCCCACAGGGACTGAAATAAGGTAATAATTAACTTAAGTGTTAATGAACTATAACTTAAAGAATG
>JACEIK010006154.1:16340-27082 GCA_018107945.1 Datura stramonium | reverse complement strand
TCTTATTAGTTAACCTAGAAAATATGTCGGTATAATAGGTTTTGACATACTAATCATTTACCAATCATGCATATGGGAATTTGATTTAGAAATTATTCTAATATTTCTAGTAGATATTATTGTGATCATTCGATATTACGAATATGCATATATATCTATGTGCTAATCCAGATCTGTGAATAAGAAGCATTGTATGTCATACATGAATCATATCTATAAAAAAAAATTTGCTTAGTCATAGAAGTCATGCTTTAAGGTAATTTGTATATTTTAATATGGAGGCTTTTATTAGAACTTTCTATGCTAACTGTTTTATTACTTGCTTTTGCTTGAAATAATCATCTATTTACTTTAATTGAGGCATATTTGAAAATATATTTGCTATTTGTTTTAATTATTATCTGCTTGTTTGACGTTTAATCACCTTTAATAACAACCTAAGAATTCTAGAACCCAAACTCCAAAATAGTAGTCCAATTTCCTCTTGGACATTAGGATTGGGACGGGTAGGCACATATTAAGGCGTTAGTCTTTTCCATTTAGATTGCTTAGGCTTAATAACAATTAACTTAATTAGGTGGATAGTGGGAAATGAAAGTCTGTGTCCGCTGAATAATACGAGCAATCTAAACAGATTGTGAAATATTATTTAAGTTGCACAGGGCGATCACGTTAGGTTAAAACCCCCCTCTTTTTATGGTAGAACTATGTTCGGCCTGATTCCCTTAAGGGATTAGTAGGCGCCTCTATGAGGTTCGGCCCCATAATTAAAATAATTATTTATTTGGTTGTTATGTTATGTGTATTTCGATAATTTGTCCCATTTTATTATTTGTCTTTTTATTTACTTGCTTTATTTGCCATAATTTTTGTATTTATTGTTAAACAAAAATAAAATAAGATAAACTAATTTTAGATTTTATTTTGCCTAAGTTTCTTTCTTCTCGCTTGTCTTTAATTATTTAGTTTAATTGTTATAATATAAGCTAAAATCTATTTTATTTGTTCACTTAGATAATTTCCCCCACTTTTTAATGAATCCGGCTGGGAACCACATTTGTGGACCTCGAAAGGTGCCTAACACTTTCCTTTTGAGGTAATTTAAGCCCTTGCCCAACTCTGGTGACCTAGTTAATTAAATATACTTTAGTTTAGAACGATGTCCTAACGCATCTATTTTCGTTAGGTGGCGACTCTTCTCTGTTTAACCCAAAAGAGTTGTCACATGTTGAGTCCCGCTTTCCGTGAGGAAAAATGGGGTGCGACAGTCATGTCATGCCGCGACGTTAAATCAGGTGCTGCATGGGAGGCCACCCATGGAAGGTGAAGTCTGAGTAGCCCCAGGTATATTCTCTTCCCTATGTTCTTATAGTTGATGCTTCGGGGACGAAACTTTTCAAAAAGGGGAAGGGGTATACTTGTGATTTTTTGTTCGTCTGAGGATTTTTCTTGTCGTGTTTCTTTTCCCTCAGGCATGTTATCTAGTAGAACAGGAATGTGCAGGATTTTTATTTTCATTTTGTGATTTTTATCCAATTAGAAAGTAGCTTAGGAGTACTCAGCTAATAAAAAAAATGCACTAGTTTTGGATTTTGAAAAAAATTGACCTTCTTCAAGAATTTTTGATGCATTAGCTATGTATTTGTGACAACATGCATGATTGTTGTGGATCTTTTGATGTCATTTAGTTTGTCAACATGAGTAGTCTTGTTAAACCATGTATAAAAAAAATAGGTGAGGTGAAAATAGTTCATGTACCATGTGTGAGTGAGGTATAGTATTTAGTTCGGTATTGTGTTGAAGATCTAGAACTTGCTTGGTGGGTCTTTGCATAGGCTAAGGATGGTTGGTTAGGATATGATCAGAGGCTATTTTTGTTCAGCTTACTTTTAGCCTATATTATCCTACCAAAGTTGCATGAATCCCTTGATCCCAAGTTTGAGCCTTAAATGACCATGTTTCTTTGATTTACTGATTAACCGTATCTTTATAATGAAACTATTTTGGCCCTAGTCTTTCCTTGGACATTGTGAACCTCAACATAAGAAAAATGCTTAAGTTGAGGGTGGCTGAAATAGGGGTGTGTAAATAGTGGGAACGGAATAAAGGAAAAGAAAAGAGCAAAGAAATGGTAAAGAATTAGGTGTGGTGAAAAGGGAAAAAAGAAAAAAAAGGTTAAAAATGTTGACAATCTTGAAAAAGAAGTTTCAAAAGAAAATCAAAATGATGGAAAAGTTAAAAACCCACCACACCCATGCAAATATGTAAAAAGGGGTAAAAAGGAAGAAAAGGGAATGAAAGAGTAAAACGGTGAAATAGGTGAACAGTGTAGCCAATATATGTAGTGCCAAGGACCATTTCCAGCCCCGAGCCTACATTACAAGCAATACAAAGTCCTATAGTGATCCTAACTTGACCATCTGGTAAACCAAAGTAGAGAAAATAAGGGCAAGCTAATGGTATCTAACACATAATACTTGTAAATTCTTTGTGAGAGTGAGTGCCTTAATTTTTTAGTCCCATATTATGTTTAACATCTCATATCTTAGTGGGGACTTCATTTGTGTGAGGGTATATGGATTATGATTGCTTCTACCATTGGTCTGTGTGGAGAACATTGGTGATGATTTGATTTCCTGTTGATAGATGGATGACATGTTTTGATCCCTGTTTATGATTTGTTGAGGTTGCTTGTAATACCTTAGCCGAGTTTGTTCCATGAGAAAGGGTCAATAGAGTTTGTATAGAGAGTGCAATTTTGTTTGGATATTGGTTGTAGTATCATAAGTCTATTTTCTAGTTGAGCAACGTGTCTAGTTTTTCTTTTCTTTGCATGAGTACATGCAAAAGTCTTAAGTTGAGGTTTTGTTGATGTGTTGTGGATTTACAACACTTTGGAAGCCCAAAATTAAGAAAATAGTATGGACTTAGGTGTGTTTATGTAGATATAAGGAACTTTTCATTTGGTTGCAGGGTAAATTGGTATTGGACCTAAAAATTACAAAAGAAAGCCTGAAGTATGCAAAATATGCTCAAAGTGCAGTCCATAGAACGAGATGTAGGAAGGTCCTACGAGTCGTACTGACGGCCGTGAAAAATTACAGAAGGCTAGTGTTGAAGAGATGCAATGTACGAGACTCAGTATGAGTCGTACCAAGATTATATGAGTCGTGGTGATGAAGTCGTGAAAAGAATCAAAAAATTTGCATAAGAGGTTGACTCCTGCTACAGAAAGAAAGTATGAACCGTGGGATGAATGTACGAGTCGTACCATGACGGTTGTGACGAACTTCAGAAGAATTCCGATGTTTCAGAATCAAACCATGGGAGCTCAATATGGATCATAGGATGGAGGTACAAATCGTACCAGGATCCAACACTTAGCCAAAATTCAGCCAATGATGCAAGGTATCAAAGGAAGATACGGATCATAGGATGCTGCTACGGATCGTAGGTTGGCTTGTGACGAATGCTGAACCAGATATGGAAATTCATCCTGTTAGTCTAGTAAAGGATTCTTGTAGCTGTATAAATAAGTTTTAGGTTTTATTTTTCGGTAGACAGAGTAGAGTAGAGAACATATTATAATCGAGAAGAGAAGATATTTTGAGGAGAGAAAGAGAGAATTGAGTCGATTCATCTTTTGATCAATCTTTTCTTGAATTCTTCTTGTTCTTGCTACTTGTTCTTCAAGATTTTACTGAATAATTAAGGGAAGTGTTTTTCTCATTCATTCTTTTAAATATTGATTTATGTTCTTAATCATGAATGCAATTCACAATCTCACAACTATGAGAGGCTAAAACCTCCATAGCTAAGGTTGTGGGAACCGTGGTGGATTAACAAGATAGGGTTGCACAAAGTGATTCTGAAACCAATACAAAATACTTATATTGTATTTTCTTCATGCTTAAACGTTTCTAAACAGTGCGCAACATTAGGAAGTACTTGAATTCTTTACTTTCTTAGGAGTAAGAGGTAGAGATTAGGAAAAGAGAATTACAATAGAGCCTTGATTTTAATAATCATTGTATTAACTTGAGCTATGGTCGCAGGATAGTTAAATATTCAACTTAGTGATAATGGATAGGTTGAAACCGCTCATGAGACTTGGTCGAGTGATTGAGTAGAGTCATTCAACAGGACTGGTTGGTCGTTTAAATAAACCTAAGTTATCTGTTCCATAGGTAAGTATTGGTGATAATCACAAGTGTATACCCAAAGCAGTTATGCATCCATGAGGAACACAACCCTAGTTATCCTTTAATATTGATTCAAAACCATAATTTTGATAATTGTTTTCATTATTGATTTTCCTTAGAACCCCCTAATTTTTTAAGTAACTACCTCACAAGTCACTTACCGGTTGTAATCTAGTTCTCCTATATTCTCTTTGGGTTCGACCCCAACCTCTAGTTGGGTTTTTTATTGACAATGTTCGCTTCATACTTCATTACGAGGTGTGGTTTGAGCATTATCAATTGTCTCTCAAGAAGCGCTTAATTTAATGTCGTGGTATGATGATAGCCCTTACAGCTTCATCATTTATCTAGAGGTTTGTCGTCCGCCTCAAGATCAATTGCTTGCTCATCTTCATCATTCATCACTTCTATCACCTTGCATTCATTTGGTGGTTCTATTTGTTTACATACATTGAATGTTACTTCGTCACCACCAATTCGAAACATCAGCTCTCCTAGCTTCACATCTACTAAAGCTCGCCCTGTTGCCAAGAGTAGTCCTCTTAAGATAATGGGCACCTCAATATCAACATCGCAATCTAACAATACAAAGTTTGTTTGAAGGATAATTTTGTCGACCTTGACCAACACATCTAAAAGAATCCCCAGTAGGAGCTTTATAGAGCGATTCGGCATTTGCAACCTCACTATTGTAGGCTTGGGACTTCCAAACCCTAACTTATTGAAAATCATGAGAGGCATCAAGTTTATGCTCACCTATAGATTGCAGGGATCTTTATTGAACATATAAACCCCAATTGTGCATGGAATAGTAAATGCTCTGGGGCCCTCCTTTTTTGAGCAAGATTACTTACCATCACAGCACTGCGATGATGTGACACCTCCACTGTGGCCATATCAACTACTCTTTTCTTTTTGTGGTGCTCCTTCATAAACTTTTCATAATCGGGCATTTCGAGAAATGCATTAACCAACGGAATATTCACGAAAAACTTGTTGAACATGTCAATGAACTTTCTAAATTGGTTGTCTTCCTTGTTATTGTCTAACAGGTGGGAGTAAGGAGGTGGGACTATAGGCGCTTGGCCTTTAGTATTGGGAACCTCCTCACCCTCTTCATTAACAATCTCAGATTGAGGAGCATCAACTCCTTTCTCCTCTAACACCACATCATTATCAACACAAGTAGGTACTCTTGGCACCTCATCATCACATCTTCTTTACTAGGTTTTGACCCAACATCCACCTTGAGTTTAACACCCGCATTTGAAACAACTTTTCCACTTCTTGTTATAATAGCCATGCATTGGCTATTCTTTGTACAATTTGGCACTATGTCTCTCTAAAGGGTTCCTTTCATCCACATATTTATTTGGGTCCACAGTTTATTCATTTAAACCTGTAAGTGTTTAATTGAAGCTGAATGGGAGCTCATTGTTTGGGCGAGGTTAGAAACCTCCCCATTCAACTCTATCACACCACTATTGTAATGCCCCGAAAACTCTAAGACCATACTAGGGAGTTGAGCTGGAGGAAATAGAATGTTATACCCCGAGAATTCAAGAATCGGACCCGGAAGTGAATTGGAGAAAAACTTGAAAATCTTGCAGCAGTTGCAAAACAAGTGACTGAAAGACTCGTGAGAAGGCCCCACGAGTCGTTAGGTGACTCGTGGGAAGGCCTGGAAGGATGAGGGACTCGAGGTCCCCACAGGTTATGTAACGACTCGTGGTCAGACACCACGAGTCCTTATGTCAAGCATGGGGTAGTTCTAGAGGATGATTGGAAAATTGATCTAGTGCACTTGATGGGAGGTGGCAACATATTGTGGCCACTGGGGACGAGTTGTCATGTCACTCGTTAGGAGCCCCGGTAGCCCATTTATCCAGTGAACCTCACGAGCGAACCAACAGACCATGACCCCTGGTGACGAGTCGTCAGGTCGTCCATTAGGACCCCCTGACAGTTATTTTTAGCAATTTCAGTAAGGGCTTTTCCATAATTCCTAAGTTCTAAGAGCCTATACTACATCACTTTAAGCTCGTAATAGAGGGTTTTAGCAGAGAAAAACCTATCTTAGGCCATTACTTCAAGAATGCAAACTTAGGGGTTTTAGGAGAAGAATCAAGGTGAATTCTCAAGGTTTTCAAAAGGGAATCTCAGCTCGGCAAATAGGAAGAGTTAGAATTCTTCAATCCCAGGTATGTAAGGCTATAAGTGCGTGCTTCCTTCCATACCCATGCCCATTCCCTATTAATTTGTGATTGGTTTGTAATGATAGTATGTAGTTTCATTCAATTGCATGATTCTTACATCTCTACTCATGTGTATGATTAAATTAAGTTGATATTGATGATTTACCAAGCTTGGGCAGATTCTAACTTGATTTCTTTTACAAAATTGTTTTTTCTGAAATTGAATCTAAAACGCCCATGTGTGGATAGTTCATAGTAGAATGTGAAGATGATGGAGTAGATGATGAGAGGCATGTTTCCAACCTTACCCATGTATTCGTTGATGTTTTATAAGAATATTAAATGGACCCAAGTATGGTATAGCTTTTGGTGATGCCCATATGATGTTTTCAAATTGTGATTTTACCCCAACATGAGCTTACCACATGGTTGAGATGGAATTTCCCTTTTAACATTATTATGAAATAGCTTGTGTATGTTTCAAAGTATTGCCTTCTTTATGCGTAAATCCTTAATTGATATGTATATTATTGTCGGGCTTTGCCAAGGACAATGTTAAGCTTCATTTCACACGATGTTGAGTCTAACTATTATTTCATGCAAAGCTTTTTTGAAATGACATTGTTGAGCTTCATATTTATATGATGTCTAGTGTATGCATGATTTCATAATGAGCCTTGTAAATAGAAAATGTTGAGCTTCGTTTCATACGATGTTGAGTTTATGAATTATTTCATGTCGATCTTTGTCAGTAAACGATGTTGAGCTTCGTATTTATACGATGTAGAGCATTGCATGTTTTGGGAGAAGAGTCTAGCACCGAGCGGGCTAAGGATCGACTACCCTATGCCCCAAGACTACGCGCCAATGTAGGTTGATACTATTATGTTATTAGGACCTCCCTTGTGAGATATCCCCATCACGATTGGCCCTTCAGCTTGATATCAATATCGTGGTATCGTCCATCGCCTTAGAGAGTTTATGGATGGCTCTACCCACTTGAGTGTGATAGTAGGGACCATGTAAGTTGTATCGTGGTATGTCGGTTAAGTAACGAGTCTCCCATTGTCCAGATCATTCAGATTTTCATATTCATTACTGAGGATGATTACTTATACATGTGTATTCATAAATCAAGGTTTGACTCATTTTTTAAATTTTAATATAAATGTTATGTTTCAACTTTGAGTTATTTGACTCAATCATGATGTTCTAAAGCTATACATGGTCATGTTATGATAAGAGTACGCTTTTAGAATTAATGCATGTAGCCTTCTATTTTCACTTAAAAGCTTATGATATGTCATGGAATGTTTTTAAATGATTAATTTACTTAAACGGTTTTACATACCTTGCGTTCTTGGTACATTCCACGTACTGACTGCATACTTCTTATGCTGCTTCATTTCATGATGCAAGATCCGGTTTTCCGGTCCAACCCCGTTCGTAGTCGCTTATCAGAGTCAGTACCTTCTTGGTTGGTGAGTCCTCATCTTTCGAGGACTAGACTTTAAGATATCCTAGTTGTATTTTCAATTTATGTATAATAGAGCTAGTTGGAGGCATTGTCCCATAAGCTCTTCCAGATTAGAAGCTTATCAGGCTTAGACATTTATTTAACTTAAGATGTTCATTCTGTTGTTATTTTAAGTTAGACTTCCACTGAGTTTATAATTATGTTTTCTTTATGTTTATTGAATGAGTTAGTGAATGCTTATGCCATGGGTTGACTTGGGGTCTGTAGGGGTCCCTTGTCCCGTGTCTACGATCCGGGTCTACGCTTAGGTCGTGACAAACTTGGTATCAGAGCTATAGGCTTATATGTCCTAGGGAGTTTGAAAGCCGCATTAGGTAGAGTCTTTTTCTTGGGTATGAAGTGCGCCAAACTTATGACGAAGAGGCTACTAGTCGTTTTAGGAAATGTTCCCATCTGTCATGATCTATTACATGCGATGAAAATTCTTTCTATCCCTCTAATTTGTTCTGTTCACGATTGTAGAGTCATGGCTCCTCGAAGGATGAATGGAGGTGGTGAGGGCCACGAGGATGGAAATTGTCATGAGAATCAGCCAGCCCCACAAGTTCAGGAGCCTCAGGCACCAGAGCCAGCCGCTCACGCTGAGTTTCGAGCTGCCATTCAGATGCTAGCGTAGGCTTTGACCGCTCAGGACAATCAACAAGCCGTTGTGCATGTTCCACAAAATGGCAATGCGGTGGAGGCTTGAGTCAGGAACTTCTTGAGGTTAAACCTACTTGAGTTTCTGAGGTCCAAGGTAGATGACGACCCGCACAATTTCATTGACGAGATTGTACAGATCACCTAGGTTATGGGGGTGAGCAGTGTTGAGTGCGCAGAGTTAACCTCCTACTAGTTGGAAGGGGTTGCGCATATTTAGTTCCGCCAGTGGAAGGACAGCAGGGTTGCTGGAGCAGGTATGAAAACGTTGGAGGAGTTTCAGGTTGCATTCCTCGAGAAATAAGGGAGTTGAAAGCAGCAGAGTTTGTGAATCTGAAGCAAGGGAGGATGACAGTACTAGAGTATTCCCTTGAGTTCACCTGCCTATCGAAGTATGCTCCTAAGTAAGTGGCTGACCAGAGGGCGCGGGTGAGCAGATTTGTGCATAGTATAGTAGGTTATTTGTACAAGGACTGCAGGACAGTTATGCTCCATCAGGACATGGACTTTCCTTGCATAGTGTTGTACGCTCAGCAGATGGAGGAGGCACATTCAAGGGAGAGGGAGGCCAAGAGGGCCACAGGTTCTCACAGCAGAGGTCCGGTGGTGGGCATCGAAAACAGACCCATCAAAACTCATCAGCCCCAGCATCTTCAGCACTAAGTGTGCAATCTAGGCCTAAACATGATTACAGAGGGGGAGAGCGTCAGGCTTGAGGGGTCAGAGCAGTAGGCCCGCAGACTCTAGCACTCCATCTTATCACAGGTGTGGCCGAGGGCACACAGGCCAGTGTTTGGCAGGGTTAGGAGCTTGTTTTTGATGTGGGCAGCCGGGACATATGCTCAGAGATTTTCCCGCTATGAGATAGGATCAGTTTGGGAGCCGAGGCCCAACTTCGAGTTCAACATCCCCTCTCCCATGCATAGCACATCAGGGGGCGTCTACTAGTACAGCTGGCGGGCAGCGCCAGAACAGATTCTACGCCTTAGCCACTTATCAGGAGCAGGAGGCCTCACCATATGTGGTCACTGGTATGTTGAGAGTCTTTAATGTTGATGTATATGCATTGCTAGATACGGGGGCTACCCTATCTTTTGTGACACCATACATACACAGTAGCTTTAGAGTAATTACCGATATCTTATCAGAGCCTTCTTAGTTTCCACTCCAGTAGGTGACTCAGTTATAGCTAGACAGGTGTATAGAATTGCCCGTTATCAGTTCTTCATAAGGTCACCTTAGAAGACTTGATAGAGTTATCCATGACCGATTTTGATGTTATTCTCAGCATGGATTGGCTATTTGCATGCTATGCTTCAGTTAATTGTAGGACCCGATCAGTAGAGTTTAGATTACCAGGTGAGCCTGTCTTAGGATGGGAGGGTAGTTCAGCTGTGCCGTAGGTCGATTTATTTCCTACATTAAGGTCAGGAAGATGATTTCTAAGGGTTGCATGTATCATTTGTTTAGGGTCAAGGACGTTGAGTCCAAGGCCTCGACTATCCAGTCAGTCCAAGTAGTACGTGAGTTTCCAGCTGTCTTTCCTAATGATATGCCAGGTATTCCTCCCGAGCGGGAGATTGACTTCAGTATTGACCTCCTTCTCGATACGCAGTCTATATCTATTCCTCCCTACAAGATGGCTCCAGCCGAGCTAAAAGAGTTGAAGGATCAGTTAAAGGATTTGCTAGATAAGGGCTTCATTAGACCGAGACAGTCTCCATAGGGCGCACCAATATTATTTGTTTGGAATAAAGATGGTTCCCTTTGTATGTGTATTAATTATCGACAATTGAAAAAAGTCATTGTCAAGAACAGGTATCCCTTACCTAGGATCGATAATTTGTTCGATCAACTTCAGGGTGCTAAGTGTTTCTCGAAGATATATCTCAGATCTAGGTACCATCAGCTTAGAGTCTGGGAGGGTGATAGCCCAAAGACAGCATTCAAAACATGGTATGGTCATTATGAGTTTGTAGTTATGTCCTTTGGACAAACGAATGCCCCTGCAAATTTTATGGACCTGATGAACACGATGTTTAAGCCATATTTGGATACGTTTGTGATCGTTGATGCCCCCGCAAGTGTACGGGTTGTACAAGTAATATAGTGGCCCTTTTTAAGAACCGGAATGTCGAACCTACAGGGACTGGACTACAGGGTAAAACC
>JACEIK010006153.1:76920-87752 GCA_018107945.1 Datura stramonium | reverse complement strand
CTATTAACTATAAATATATTTTTGGATCAAACTATTAACGATAGATAAATTTGATATATTTCATGAATTTTAAAGGAATTGTTAACCCTTTTCTGTTTGGTTAATCATATTCTCAAATCTATTTAATAAACCGACAACCACTTAATATGGTTTGATTTGGTTTTTTAATTTTAAATATTGATAACCTTTGGTTTGATTTGGTATTAAACACAAAGAAAAGTCAAATAAAATCAAACTAATTGATATAAAGAAAATATTTTCATAGAAATATTTTTTTTTAGAAAATAAGTAGTTTCTTATTTATTTTCTAGTATTGGATTAGTAAGAAAAAAATATTGTCTCAAAAGTATTTAGGTATAATTCAGACAAATACTATAACATCGAATTCGTATCTCTACCCTTTTACATGGATCCGGACCCTTGTCCTAACCCCAAACCGAGACCCAACATGTTACCCACATTGAATCGAGACATGACTCCTATTCGAGACCCGACCACCGAACTTGACCTCGGTCCTACCTCATAACTTGATCCTCGATCAAACCTTAGTTTAACCCAAACTTGGGACCAGACTACTGATCTCAACCACAACCTTAGATCCAACGCTGATAGGAGACCTAACCCCGACCCTAATCCCAAATCGAGATTAGAAACCTGACTCCAAGATAGGACCCGACCTTGACCCTAAGACAAGGATGGGGCCAAGTTAAACTTAAAATCAGAGTCAGGATCGGGTTCGAATCTCGGGTCAAAAGTTAAGTAGTTGGGTATTGGGTCATAGTTGGGGGTCAAGAATCAGGAGTTGAAAGTCGAGTTTTGGGTTAGAATCGAGATTGGAAGTCAGGTTCTAATTCAGGATTGGGGTTGGGTGCTGGGTTCTAGGTCAAGGTTGGGGTCAAGAGTCGAGTCTCGGATCAAGTTTGGGAGATGGATTCTAAATTATGATCGAAAGTTGAGTCTAAGATTAGGGTGGAGAGTCGGTTCCCGATCCGGGTTAAGTCCTGAATCGAGGTTGAAACTTGGGACACGGGTCGGGTTGGATTGTAGGTTAGGATGAGGTCGGTATTGAAAGTCGTGTCCTAGGTCAATCAACCTGAATCCTAGATCGGAGTTAAGTGGTGAGGTGTTGAGAGAGAGTTTTGAATTTTTTTTCTTACTTTATGTAGAAAAATCATTTTTCTTAAATAAGAGCAAATAAGTCAATTTGAAAAATATTTTTAAAAATATTTAAGCCAATCATGACATCGTATACTTTGTAACATGTAATCCGTCACGTATATGTGTAGGTTATGAGTTGATTTACCATGTATTATATTTTGGGGAAAGGTCAGGGGTCGAGGGCGTAGAGGAAACATCGTGCAAACAAGGACAAGATGCCCAAAGCCTGGAGGATGGCCTATTACGATGTGGGCTGTGTAGCACCCAACATTGCAATAGGACAAACAAGTGACTTTTCTTAATTTTTCATGTGACCTGTTAAAATAGCCTACCGCAAAGCACTACATATAGCGCTAATATCATGATAGTGCAATTGGCAGTCCCTATTTATATTTCAATGTCTTAGCTTGATTTTCATTTCCCAACTTATCTAGAATATAAGCTAGCTCTCTTAGGGTTTCATGGGATTCTTAGAGAGAATTGAAAGAGAGAAACCACATTATTACTCAATCCACTCTAAACCCATGTTTGGGAGGCTAAAGATTGTGGATTGCTAGTCTCTCCATCGTTCTTGGGTTCTAGTATCGAAGAAATTAGAGCATGCAACTACTGGGTTCTTGAAATTTTTTCACTAAAATATTTTTGGGCATAAGGTAAGAAGTTCTAAGTCTTAATTTTTCATTTAAATTTGTATCTATGCCATTGTTGAAAGAGTTACTTATGATATTAGGGTTTCCAATCTTGTTTTGGTTGTGGACTATTCTGGACATGATAGCTAAGTTGTAATGGTTTGGTTAGCTGAATTATTATAGCAGTTGTGTTGGAAAACAAAGAGCGAAAGTTTGAGAAGTTTGGAAATAACATTCAAGGTATGTTAAGGCATAACCTTTTTCTTCAAATCGCACGAATTTGTGTTATCAAACAAACTCTTAACTGGAGTTGTCATTGTTCTTATCATAAATTCCTTACTATGTGATTATAATATTTAGTCATTCATTGGTTGTATACATTCTGCACATCTCAAATATATAGCATCTTAAACTCCATTGTAATAAGTTTCTAGTTGTAGGTCGATTGTTGTTTTAAACTTGCCATTGTTGAATTGATAAGTCTCCTCGTAATGATAATGATCTTTTTATGTTGTGAAATCTTGCGAATTATGTACATTTATGTATAGGGTGTTGTTGTTCTTTATACTCATGTGATTTATGAGTCTTGCACATTCATGTTGTGAAATTATTGAAGATTGAATCTATTACAATATTACATTGTTATTGTTAGGAAGTACTTCGAGAGGAAATTGATTTTTAGTTGTTTAGTCCCAATGTATCCTTCATGTTAAAAAGAGATGTATTATTGACCTTGTAATTTTCCAACATACGAGAACCTTTATTCTTGGGTGAGTGTTCCGTTGAAACTCTATAATATCGTGATATTGTTCGTTTGTTGAAGCAAGTCGTTCTTGATGTGTTAGCTATCCATATTTTATAGAATTGAACTAGTATAAAACTTGTCCTTCCACCGGGAGTTCATATTGGAATAGAAACCAAATTGAACTAAAGTTTCATATCCTTACTCGAGTCATTCTAACGGTAATTCTGAAGATTCTTATCATTAAATTGAGAAAGTTACATATTCATGTTCAAGTAATTGAGTCCACATCTAAAGTGAGTTATGGTCCAATGTTAAGGTAGAAAGTCTTAAGTTCATAAGTTCGGCATAATCTCATAGCTCATACATTTTACCATTGAACCTCTTTTCGCTTAGGCAGATTATTGCTCGAATACCATCTGTTGGGCAAATTATGGGCCTCGCATGACCATCAATGTTATTAACACCCAATCTCATTTTAGTTGGATAATTATTGCATTATTACCACCGGTTGGACAAATTGTTGTGTTATTACCATCGAGCTTAAGCTGTCCAATTACAGGCATACGTGAGCATACTTAGTTAAGTTGCACTTGATTGTCAATTCTTCTACATTTGAGTTGTGTTAGGTTTTGGTTGAGTTACAAGTTCGCTCCTTTGTAGCACTCAGAGTTTTAGGTTGTATTTCTCTTCTCTTCTATTGCAGTTTCCTTTATGTTTATTATATATTTTTCAACCTTACGTACTAGTACTTATTATTTGTACTAACATCTCTTTGCCTTGGGATGCCGCATTGCGTACTACAAGTGTAGATAGAGACCCAGATCGACCTCTATAGTAGGAGTCTATCTTTTTTCAGTTGTTGGTTGGTATGCTCCTTTTCTTCTGGAGCACTTGGTTAGTTGTCTTATTTTGCATATTCTGAGTTTTTGTGTAAAATTAATGGGTAGGTCAGGACTCTGTCCCGATTATTAGTTATTAGCACTCTTAGAGGCTTTATGGACTAATGTTGTGGGTCATTTTAGCGTACTATTTATGGTCGTCGTCCTTCTATATATTTTTTTATTGCAGCCTTTTTGGCTTGCTATGGTTTCTATTTGATGAGTTGTGGCCTCCACGACCCTATCTTTACTGTCAGCATTGTTGTTGTGACCTTGTCGGTCCCTATTTCTATTTTGTGTGTAGCAGTCTATTATGGTGATCTTGTTGACCCATGTATCTCTTTATAGTTGAGTTTCAGGGGCCTGCTCAGTCAAGTGGGCATCGGGTGCCAATTACGCTTCCCCAGGTTTGAAGCGTGATAAACTTGATATCAGAGCAACATTGAGTCCTAGGGAGTCTAAAAAATGTATCTAATAGAGTCTTGCTTATGGGTGTATTATACATCACACTTATAATCAGGAGGGTATAGGGCTGAGGAATAGTTACGCTTCTTTCATTAATAGATCGTGCTATAGAGCAGAGTTACAAGAATACTTGAAATTTGAATCATGCTTTTATGCCTTGTGTATAGAAATGTCTATGACTAGATAGATAGCTATTAGGCAAATTGACACTGATACCGGGGAAGCACTAATTGCTCCTTGCTTGGAAAAAAGGATAGGTTGGAATCCAAAAGTGAATCTCTGACTCTAGTGTTTCCTGTTTTACCAAAACCTGCTGGCGTTAGAAAAGATCCAGCACCTCTAGCTCCACCTACTCCGGTGGCATATGTGGAAGCCAACACTATGGATCCTCCAGCACCTGTAGTCCCTCCACCAAATTTAAAGGAGAAGAATGTTAGAAATGCAATTCAATTGCTGATCCGAATTGTAGCCACACATGAACAATAGTTGGGGACGGTAATAGGTGCTAGAAGTAGCAGTTCAGAGAATAGACCTCAGAAATTCCTCAATTTGGGTCCTCCTGTGTTCATATGGTTTGATCCTAATGAGGATCCTCAGTACTTTATTCATTAGTTTTATAGAGTGTTACGAGATATGCATGCTATAGAAACAAATGAAGTAGAGCTGATATATTTCAGGTTGCATGACATGGATATTCAGAGGTTTAAGACATGGGAACAGTTCAGGGGACCAAATACGCCTCCAACTAAATAGAGAAACTTCCCAGAGGCTTAAGGCATGGGAACAGTTCAGGGGACCAAATACGCCTCCAACTAAATAGAGAGACTTCCCAGAGGCTTTCTTAGCCACTATCTTCCTTGTGAGATTCGAGAGGCCAGACTTGGCCAATTTATAGGCCTCAGACAAGGCAACTTGAGTGTTTGAGAGTACAACCACAGATTTAATTCATTGGCTAGATATGCCTCTGCCATTGTACATATCGTACAAGCTAGAGTACATCAATTTGTAGCAGGCCTTGAGGCACACTTGATCAAGGATTGTACAATGGTGTTTATGTAGGAAGGTATATATATTTCTTGGATTTAGGCATTTGCTCAGACACTAAAGGATCTTACTCACCAAATTCAAGATACTCGTAAAGAGAGGGAGAAGAATAAGAGGGCCAGATCTACTAGATCCTATAGAAAGTCTCGAGGTGGCTTCAGGCTGCAATTCTCTAGGCAATCCGCACGCCATCCTAGTAATGCCCTACCTCAATTTTAAGAGCAGGGATATGATTGTCTTTCTTAGCCAAGACCAGGTTAGAGTTTAAATCGCTCAGGTTCTCATCACTAGGAGTGTCCAGGGCAGATGAGGCCCCCGCTACCACCATATGCTCAGTGTGGCAGGAAGCATTCTGATCAATATCGTTAAGGGTCAGATGAATGTTATTGGTGTGGAAGACTGGTCATTGTATGTGACAACGTTCGATCAAAGGTAGAGGTGAGATGGCGCAACCTACACGGTCAGTAGCAGCTCCATCATTTGTCTGTCACACTAGGCCTGGACCATAGACTATTGCATGACATGGCAGAGGTAGGGGTAGAGGAGGAGCGTTAGGTTCAGGCGATGGTCAAAATCATTTTTATGCACTAGTGGGTTTCCAAGACCTAGAGTCTTTACCTAACATCATCATAGGTACCTTGATTATCTTTTCTCATGCTTCTTATGTAGTGATAGACCCTGCTTCTTGTCTTTCATATATTACCCCATTCAATTCTAGCAGGTTTGGATAGATTTATACCTGTTGTTAAGACTATTTGTTGTATCTACGCTGGTAGGTGAATCTATTATAGCTAAGAAAATTTATTAAAATGTTATTGATTAGTAGGCGTATGCGTGGAACTGTGATGAGTAAGGAGAGCTCGATGCATGTGTAAAGAGCCTCGGAGGCAGGGTCGGGCGAGGCTAGGCCGCGAGGGGCCAACGCGACGCGCCAGTCGGCAGTGCATTGGCCAGTGGCGTAGCAGGGAGGTTGGCGCTTTGGGCAACGCGGGGCGCCCCCTGCCACTTCCCTTAGTTATATATAAAGCCCCTTGGTTAATTTAAATCATTTCACAAGTTAACCTACAGTTGGAAACAGAGAGATCACACAAGTTTTGTTGGTTTTTCATCCGATTACGCTACCAAACGCCGTCCAATCGCAAGTTAACTTCGAATAATGAGTTCTAGGCCTACGGAAAGCATTTCTACGAAGTTATTTCTCAAAAATTCGCGTAGCAAATTGGAACCCCGCTGAGTAAAGGTTGTTGAAATTGTTACAAATTGGATTCTAAACGGACACAGGCAATAGGTAAGCATTTCTCCTTTCTAAACTTCTTAGAAATTGTAAGTTTTCGGCCGAACAAAACAAAGTTGAAGTTGTAGTTAAACCTATTGAAAGATATCATTATTCATCGATTCTTATTATTGAAATAGCCTCATTTCCTTAGTATAAAGGCTGTAATGGAATGAAATCATCGGCTACAGGTTGAACTAACTAAATAAATGAGAATCGACATTCGAGGTATGTTAAGGCTTATTACTTCAGCAAGTTATTCTCGTCGTACAGTGATACGACCTATTTATTGAATGTAGATAATGATCCCATATGTTGTAATTAGCTGCTACTAGTGTATAAGGATCAGGTATGTTGTGATTAGCTGCTATCTGTAGATTATGATCACACATCTTGTGGTTAGCTGCTAGAAAACATATAAAGAATATATCGCAATATCCCTTGTCGAGAAAGAATATGTTAAGAGTGACTCACGCTAGAAGCGTCATAGAAACTCCTCTGTTCTTCAGTTCATTGTGTTAGTAGAATTGGATGTTTTATTGTCAGGCCTAAGCCTTAGAAGCTCGTGGATAATTATTGGGCCTGAGTTAGTAAGTTGAACAACATAGGCACAACTAGGCGATATAACTACCAGTTTGGCGCCTGTATTGTTAGTAAAACTCGCCCAGAGGCCATTGGCATACTTTAACGCCTCCAGAGCTAGAATATTGGATAAAATAGTCACCCTAGAGTCAGTGGTGCCATAATTGCCTAGTGAGTTGAGGGTCAGCTTGCCATATAGTTAGCTATTGTCAGTAACAGTTAGTTTTAGTTGACTTAGTTCTTGTCACGCAGGTGTTCCAGGAAGTTATCTCAGTTGTACGAGTCAAATAGACTCAGGGGTACCCTACGGAGGGAACCTTATCAGTATTTGAATACGGGGTCAACGCCCAGCTTGTTCTTATAAGATACTCAAGTACAGGTTATCGTGAGTGGCTACGTCCAGATAGACTTACCTACGAAGTTTGGAATCCTCCAGCCAAGACATAGGGAATCTGAATAGAATAAGTTAAAGTCTCAGGAAATAGAACCATGTTAGTGCAGTACTACCTTCGGGCTAAGAATTATAGTAGGCTGTCCGTGAAAGGCTAGGGGCTGACTGCTCAAGAGAATGTCCGACTAAGTGGATGCCCTACAATTTTTCTAAGTAAAGGAATTAGACAGTTGATCGTTCGCGACAGTACGATTCGCTTATGAGCTATCATTGTCCTAGCATGACATTCAGAGTATCGTTAGGCCACTCTAGCTCTCGCCCTACTCAGTCCATATTGTTAGAGATTATGATCACCATCAGGATCCTCTGATCAGATATAGGCACACGGTGTGTTCCTATTAGCAGCTTTATAGACTATTCTAGGGGCGAGTAACGGTCACGTTAAGCCTTAAGAGCCAGATATGCTTTTTGAGTGGCTAGTTTGAGATCAGAATGCAGTATATTGGTTGGGATTAACCCCATCTAGGATAGCCTTCCATTGACCAACCTCAGGGTTACTAGCTGTGTCGTTGCCTACGGGTTATTAATCACTCAGAGGAGCTATATGATGATGATATTGCCTATGGGGCTATATAAATCGCTCCACGGAGCTAGATGTTGTCCCAAGGGACTACACAGAGGCTTAAGGGCCATATTACAGTCCATTCCATGGCTGGACTATTATCTTTATGTCGTATCGGCATCACTGACCCTCGTCGAGCCTAGTGCCTAGGGTGCAGTTATCAGGAGTCCACCAGACTCAAACACAACTACTGATCAGGAGCTAGGCGGGTTCAGTTGTAGACCCAGGGGGCAGGTAGGTTGGCTATAGCACCAGTAGAGTAATAGGAACCTGGATAGGGGTATATAGTTTGAAGTGTACTTGCCAGGGCTTATGGGGGTCCCGGTAGGTTATTTTCATGTTGCTTGTACCTTCGAGGTTTTTGGGGGCCATGTTAGGTTCTTGTTTGTATTTTTGTCTGCTAGTCGCAGCTTATGGATATGTGATTGCACAGTCTTAGCTCATATACGTGTAGTGTTTTACTAGATGCAAGTTTTGAATAAGAAAACTTTCAGGTTAGTTTCTGCCTCTTCCTTCTACTTACTTTTAGTCTTTAACAACTTTTATTCAACTTATTTACTGCCTTACATATTTGGTACATATTATACTGACGCCCAACTATGGGGCGCTGCGTTACTTTCCTGCAGGTTTAGACAGACAGAGTTTATAATCTTCAGTAGCAGTTGTTCAGAGCCAGCAGTTTGGCCAACTCCTTTCGTTTGGAGTTTCCAGGTCGTAAAGGTTACCATATTTTATTTGTGTAGTATTTGGGTAGGCCGGGGCCCTTTCCTGACCTCTATTTGTATTCTTAGAGGCTTAGAGACTATAGTCGTCAGTTATTTGATAGTTGTTGGTCATGTGGGACCTATGTATGTCTTATTTTTACGTGTTGGCCGTGTGGGGCCCAGTGTAGCTACTTGTTTTTATTTCTGTTATAACTAGACAACATGGTGGTCTTGTCGGCCCGCATAGGGTCCCTTGTTACCTTGCTGTTGGTTAGCTGAGTTCTTTTACAGGTGGCCTTGTCGGCCTGAGACTATGTTTACAGTTGAGATATAGCAGTTTGTTTTCTTTAATTTGAGTCACTGGTAGGCACCAGAGGTGCCTGTGCCCAACCAGGTCAGTTCAGATCCCAGTGTAGCACTAGGTGCCAGTCATGCCTCCCAAGGTGGGGCGTGACAAAATCTACCAAAATTTTAGTAACCCCTAAGAAGAACTTATCCTTTTGAGTATGAATTTTCGTTTGAGGATAAATTATTTTGGGGATGGAGGGAGGATGTAACACTATTTCCATATGAATTCTAGCTATCAGTCGATTATTATTTTGAACTTTCCATAGTTGAATCGATAAGGCTCCTCATAATGATATTGATCTTTAAGTTGTGAAATGTTGATGCATTCTACCTATTTTTATACATGGTATTGTTGATCTTTGTACTCATGTGATTATGAACCTTGCACATTCAAATTGTAAAATTGCTCAAGATTTAATTTATTGTCAAAATCTTCTTAAAGGGAGTCTTCGCTTTTTTTTTACAAGATTTGGCTGAACTACATTGTTATCATTATGAGGTCTCTTTGAAATGACATTGGTTTTTAGATTCTTAGTCCTAACATATCCTTCATATTAAAAGTGAAGTATCGTTGACCTTGTAATCTTGCAACATAGAGGAACCTTTATTCTTGGGTGAGCATTCTATTGAAACTTATAATATCGTGATATTGTTCGCTTGTTGAACCAATTCGTTCTTGATGTGTTAGCTGCTCATATTTCATAGAATTGAACTACTATAAATCTTTTCCTTCCACCGAAAGTTCACATAGGAGTAGAACCTAAATTAAACTAAAGTTTCATATCCTTACTCGAGTCATTCTAATGGTAGTTCCAAAGATTCTTGCTATTGTTAAATCGATAAAGTTACATATTCGTGTTCAAGTAATTGAGTCCACATTTAAAGCGACTTGTGGTTTAATGTCAAGGTAGAAATTCTTAACTTAATAAGTTCGGTTTAAGTTCATAAGTTTTTCATAGCTTCATATCATAGCTCATACTTTTACCACCGAACCTCTTTTTGGTTGGGTAAATTATTGCATGATTACCACCGCTTGGGAAGCTTATGGGCCTCAGATGGACTTCATTGTCATTACTACCGAACCACTTATCAGTTGGGCTGGTTATCACATGATTACTACCAGTTGGGCAGATTGTTGTGTTATTATCATCAATCTTAAGTCGATGGGCAGTTACAAATATATGTGAGTATACTTAGTTGAGTTGCACTTGATTGTCAGTTTTGCTTCATTTCAGTTGTGCTAGGTTTTTATTGAGTTGCAAGTTATTCACCCCTTTGTGGTACTTAGGGTTTCAGTTTGAATCTCTCTTATCTTCTATTGCAGCAACCTTTATGTTTATTATTTTTCAGCCTTACATACCAGTACATACTTTTGTACTCATGTCCTTTTGCTTAGAGACCCTGCATTTCATGTTGAAGGTGTAGATAGAGGCTCAAATTGACCTCTATAGTAGGAGTCTGCCCTTTTCAGCCGTTGGTTGGTATGCTCCTTTTCTTTTGGAGCAATTGGTTAGCTGTGTAGTTATGCATATTTCAAGTCTTTATGTATAATTTTATGGTAGGTCGGGGTCATGTCCTGACTATTTATTATTAGTAATTTAGTACTATTAGAGGCTTTATGGACTAGTGTTGTGGGTCATTTCAGCGTACTGTTTATGGCCTTCTGTATATTGTATTGTTGCAGTCTTGTCGGCTTGCTGTGGTTTCTATTTGATGAGTTGTGGCCTCATCGACCCTATCTTTACCGTCAACATTATTGTTTTGACCTTTTCAGTCCCTATTTCTGTGTTGGCATAGCAGCCTGTTGTTGTGGTCTTGTTAAACCAAGTATTTCTTTATAGTTGAGTTTTAGTGGCTTGCTCGGCCAGGTGAACACCAGGTATTAGTTATACTTTTGTCACGCCCCGCCTTGGGGGGTATGACTGGCACCTGGTGCCCTATTAGGACCTGAACTGCTAGACTACTGAGCCTAAGCACATCTGGTGCCTGGCTG
>JACEIK010006153.1:2827-13182 GCA_018107945.1 Datura stramonium | reverse complement strand
CTGTGGTCAGTTGAGCCGGTCGTGTGAGGCCGTGCAGTTTGTTATAGCTGTTTAGCATTCCTATTTTATGTTGGCCGTGTGGGGCCATAGTGTGATAGTAGTGGTGACCTTGCCGGTCACGTAGCTTTACAGTATTCTCTATGTTAAGTTTTAGATGACTAGACAGCATGGTGGCCTTGTCGGCCCGCATAGGTTTCTTGTATTGGAATGTTTCTGGTTAGCTGTCGTTGCATTCACAGGTGGCTATAGGCCCAGTTGGCTAGAGGCTGTGTTTACAGCCGTTATATAGCCCTTTGTTTCCAGAAACCTGAGATAGAGCTAGTCAGGCATCAGATGTGCCTAGGCCCACCAGTTAGCAGTCCAGGTCCTACTAGGGCACCAAGTGCCAGTCATACCCCCCAAGGCGGGGCGTGACACGATATCGATAAATCAATAATATTTTTTTGATTCAGTTTATCAGTTAAATCAATTTTTTCACGCTCTATTTATACAAAAATCGAGTCAAGTCGCACCACAAGCACAAACACGAACACCCCTATTTGAGTTTAATTGATAAAAATGTAGCCATTTGAAAACTTAATACTTCTCAATGCTACATATACCCTATAAGGGAAGTAAATATTATTATTCATGAGTTTAACTTACTTTTATACATCACTGTCAAATCTGTAATTTAAACTATGTAAGCTTGAATCAATTCGTACAAATTGGTAAGATCTATCTCATAATAAGAAGTTCTAAGTGAGGATGGTACTTTGATCTTTTCAGATCTACACTATAGGTAGTATCCCTAAGCAACGATGACTGGATTGCCGAAAAGGACTTAGTGGACTTACAGATGGTTATTCATAACCTTTGGATCATCTGAGTGATGAATTTCTTGGAACATGACCGATCTAACCGTTAAGTATAAAATGAAGAAAGAATTCATTAATTTAACTATCAGATCTGACTCTTCCATATATTATTAAGTTAAATACTTGAATATTTTTCTTTATGAAACCTAATGGTATCTTGATCCAAGGACAAGAAGCATTAAAGTTATTATTATTTTTCTAACTATTTTCTTGCAGATCTTGCTATGGCTTTCTTCCATCCTTTCTCCTCTTCCTCTAAAAACTCTCCTGCTTCTTCATCTACCTCATCTTCTTTCATCTCCGCATATTTCAAGCTCAAAGAAGAGATTAGCTTCTCTGATTTAGAGCAATCAATTGATGACTGGAAAATCCCTAAACACCTCGAGTCAGCCATTTACAAATCTTCAAAGTGGTCCTTGAAAAACGACTATCACATTTCGACCATTGAACAAACTATTCCTCTTGAGTCAGATCACGAGGATGTCAAGCTTCTAAACCAAAGTCTATAGAAAAATATAGACAAAATTACAAGTATCTCCACTTTGGTTTAGTTCAAATTGCTGCTAAGCCTCTCTCTAGAGAAGGTCTAGACACTTCACTTCTCCTTTCTCTCAGAGATTCAAGGTTTTTAGACTTCCATGACTCCCTCCTAGGAATGGTAGAAACCAGCCTTTGTAGTGGTCCAATTTATTTTGACTGCTTTCCAAATTTTATAGTGTCTCTTCGAGATAGGAATATCTTAGAATCTCTAGCCCTAAATGTTAAGACATCCAATTACAGGACCAAGTCTGGATCTCTCCTTGTAGCCATTATCTATAGGATTCAATATAAGGCTATAAGTTCAGCCTTCAATACTAAAGCCATGAGAACCTTAAATAAAGGTGAAACAATTCTTTTCCAAACTGATATGCAAAGATGTCACTTATCAATTCCTAGACCTATTTATTGGAATCAGATAAACCTACCCCAAAATTGGGTGCTGCAAGATGCAACATCAGCACAAAAACCAGAGAATACTACTATTTCTCAGATCCAACAGTTCTCGCGTGGAGCTGTATCCATCTCCTTCCATAGATCTCTTAGCCAAAGAGTCTCTACTGCCTATTCAACACAATCTGAAATTCAAACTGCTAGACACTTAGTTTCTTCATTTCCCTCTAGAGTTGAGATGGTCAACTTCGAATCAAGAATCCCTCAAGCCAGATATTCGATGGAAACTCCTCCCGCAACTGAGGTTAATGATGACCAACCCCAATCCCCTACTTACTCATCTCTAGGTGGTGAACTGGGAGTTTTGATGCAAAATTTTCAAATTGATAAAGAAACACTTCAGAAAGAGTTCTACTCTCCGAGAAATACTTTGAAAAGAACTTGGTTTTTTAAGAGCTTTCAAAATGACGAAAGAAAATTCCTTTAAGAAATTTATTACAAATTTTTAAACTCTGTCCAAAAACATATTAATTTATTTGAATGGTTTGAAGCGTATGCTAATTATCATTAGTTAGATTTTCCTTTTTCTAAATCGGTTAATGTTTCAAAAGTCTGGAAGACTTGCAATGGCGGGGAGATCACTTCTGAGCTGCCTCCAGCACAAGAATTTTCAACAACATATGTTGATAGCTTTATTGTCGCAGTCCCTTTAAAAAAACCTAACAATGAAACAGTTAACAACAAAGATATAAAAAATATTTTTGAATAAAATAATTATACAAATAAATATTTACAAGCACTCGGTGAATATCTAGTTTCAACACCATCCTCAACACCACCTGCTCCTTCAAAACTAGAAGAGGCCTCTACATCTTCTGTTCCTCTGTTTAAATATTATGAAATCCCTACAATATTTGCTAAGTAACTCCAAACCCACCACTCAAAAGATTCCCCTCAACTTTTTGACCTCCAATGAAGGATCTTGAAAATTGAGAAGACTATGGTCCCTGATACCCCAATGAGAGAAACCTCTTCTAAGGCCTCTGCAACTATCACTGTTCTTCAGGAAGACATCCTTTCTGATAATAAGCTAGAAGAAAAAGATGTTCCTTTAGAGATGGCCTTCGTTAAAGCTGAATTTTACAACTGGCATAAGCCACTAAAGCTTTATTACCCTAGAGCTACCCATCTTGATACAACCTTAGAAGAAAAATCCAGTATCGTGCAAAACAACTACAATGCCAATAACATTTATGAATGGAACATAGATGGTTGTTCTGAATACAATATTCTATCCAAATTACAGTAGATGACAATAGTTGCCACTGCTTACAGGACCTCCCATAACTGCTCAGACCAGCTTACTACCCATGTCCTAGTAGCAGGGTTTACGGGTTAGTTAAAAGGTTGGTGGGACACCCAACTTAGTGTTGAAGACAAGTAAAAAAAATCTCATAGTGTTCGAGTCGACTCTTCAGGAGAACCAATCTTTAAGGATGGACAAACCATTCCTGACTCTACCAATACTTTGATTTACACCATTATCAAAACATTCATTGGAAGTCTGGGTATCTTTAGGAAAAGATCTTCTGAAGTACTTAATAACCTTAAGTGTAAAACACTTTCTGACCTAGATGGTATAAGGACTCCTTTCTTACCAGAATCTATGAAAGACCTGATGGTAACCTTTCCTACTGGAAAGAAAAATTCCTAGATGGCCTCCCTAAGTCCCTCATGGATTTAGTCAAAGAAGAACTCCAAAACCAGCACTCTGGTGATATTATTTCTTATGAGAAGATCACTTATAGTTAGTTTACAAGCCTTATCCAGCAAGTTTCCCTTAAGATCTGTCGCCAAGATAAGATATTAAGACAATTAGAAAAATAGGACTTAGACACACAGAGACCTAGGAAGTTTCTGCAAACAATTTGGTCTACCTCCATGTAGAAAGAAATCCCATAGAAATTCATCTTCTGAAAAGGAAATATCCTCATCTAGGCCTCATATTCCTAAATTTAGGAAATCAAAATCTTCTCCTCTAAAACATCAATGTGCAGCTAAGAAGCCAGCTCTTCCTGCCCCCAGTGATGGCAAATGTTACAGGTGCGGCAGACCTGGTCATATTGCCAAATACTGCAAATTCGCCAAAAGAATTAGAAATCTCAATGTGAATGAATTAGTCCTCAACCAGATACAACACATCATACTACAAGAGGACTCCGATAGTGCTGATGATGAGTTCGAACAAGACCTTAAACAAATCGAAGATGATGACCTAGAATCCTCCCAGTCTGACCAAGAAGACCAAAATAGCCAACCGAAAGTCAATGTTCTCTCAAAAGAACAAGATATTCTCCTAGAGGTTATAAGTAGCTTACAGGATCCGACCAAAAAAGCCATTATCTAGATCAACTCAAAAAGACTCTAGATAGATGCTCCATATCTTCCTCCAACATTTTTTCTCATCCTCACATAGAAAACACCTACAATATCACTGATGTTTTGACAGATTTCCTTCTAGAAAATCAAAGGTAGTAACTATTCAAGATCTTCAATAAGAAATAGTACTCCTTAAGGAATAAATCCGACAAATCAAAGCTAGGCAAGAACTAGATCAGATTGTCCTTCAACAATTCTCTACCTTGGCTGATACTCCTAGAAAAATAGAAGTTGAACAACCAAATCATGAGACTGAACAAGGAGACTTTATCAATTATCTATCGAGAATCTCCATCAGGAGATGGCATACTAGGATAATCTTAATAGTCAATAAATCATTCATTCGAGACACTATTTCCCTTTTTGATACTGGTGCAGACCTCAATTGTGTCCAAGAAGGACTTATCCCAACCAAATACTTTGAGAAAACCAAAGAGGCCCTTATAGATGCTAATAACAATAGATTAGGAATCAGCTACATGCTCTCTGATGTCGAAGTAAGATCTTTCAAAGGAAATTCTACTTTATCAGCTTCTACCTCATTCGTACTAGTGAAAGACATAACTAATATTGTAATTTTGGCACTCCTTTCATTGAAGAGCACATCTCATTTCGGGTCACTCATCGACGAATCGAAATCGAATACAATAACATTTCCCTTCCTTTTGACAAACCTCTAGTAAGAAGAATCTTGTTTACCTTGAGCATAAGGAAGCCCAGATTAACTTCCTCAAGGAAGAGGTAGCTTTCCATAGGTTACAGTAGCAACTTTAGGAACCTCTCCTTTAATAAATAATCAAGGTCCTTGAAACATAAATTCAAAGAAAACTCTATGCAGATTTACCCACATCCTTCTGAAATCGCAAAAACACATGGTTAGTCTTCCTTATGAATCCGACTTTGATGAAAAAACAATTCCTACAAAAGATCGCCCAATACAAATGAACCATGAGCTAACAATACATTGTCAAGAAGATATCAATGATCTCCTTTGCAAGAAAATCATCTCTCCAAGCAAATCCCCTTGGAGTTGTGCTGCCTTTTATGTTAATAAAAGTTCTGAAATTGAACGAGGCGTCCCTTGCTTAGTCATCAATTATAAACCATTAAATACTGCCCTTCGTTGGATTAGGTACCCTATTCCCAACAAGAAAGATTTACTCCAACGACTCCATGCTGCCACAATTTTCTCAAAGTTTGATTTAAATTCAGGCTTTTGGCAAATTCAGATTGATCCAAGAGATCGATACAAAACTATTTTTACAGTACCATTCGGGCAATATGAAGGGAATGTCATGCCCTTTGGACTAAAGAATGCCCCTTCAGAATTCAAAAAAATAATGAATGACATTTTCAATCCCTTCTCAAAATTCATAATTGTTTACATTGATGATGTTCTGGTATTCTCCACAAACATTATTCAGCATTTCAAGCACCTAAAAAATTTCTTCAATGTAATCAAAGAAAATGGGTTAGTCTTGTCCAAAATCAAGTATAGTCTTTTTAAAATTAACATCCGCTTTCTTGGGCATAATATATAAATCATCGATCCTGGGCAANCAAAATCAAGTATAGTCTTTTTAAAATTAACATCCGCTTTCTTGGGCATAATATCCAATAGGGTGCTATCATCCCCATTCAAAGATCTATCCAATTTGCTGATAAATTTCCCGATCAAATTTTTTACAAAACACAGCTGCAAAGATTCTTAGGCTGTGTTAGTTATGTAGCAGATTTTGTTCTAGGGCTTAGCAGTTTGTTAAGACCCCTCCATGATAGATTGAAAAAGTCTATGCCTCTGTAAACCCATGTTTAGACCAATGCTATTAAGGAAATTAAGCAGAAGATTAAGCATCTTCCTTGTCTATCTCTTCCTGATCCCTCTGCATTCATATAGTCAAAATAGATGCATCAGACATTGGTTATGGTGGCATTTTAAAATAGAGAAAAAATTATAAGGAGCATATTATTGCATTTGCATCAAAGCATTGGAATAAGGCCCAACAAAATTATCCAACAATTAAAAAAAATTTAGCAATTGTTTTGTGCATTTAAAAATTTCAAGCAGATTTGTTAAACCAAAATTTTTTATTACAAATTGACTATAAAGCTGCAAAACCTGTTTTACTAAAAGATATTTAAAATCTTGCCTCTAAACATATATTTTCTAGATGGAAAGCTATTTTGTCTATTTTTGATTTTGATATAGAATAGATCAAAGGGAGCTCCAACTCTATTCCAGATTTCTTTAACAGAGAATTTTTACAGGAAAGGTAAAATGAGTAAGAAAAAGAAGGCAACAGAGGTCCCAGATTCGTCACAACTTCCAACCCTCACTCTGTCAAGTGAAAACAAATTAGTGCTGGTACAACAGCAAGCAAATTCAAAAAAAACAAAAAGCTTCTACCAAGCAGCAAACAAAAACAGTTCTTCTAAGCAACCTTCAAAAGAAGCAGTTGTCCCAAGCCAGTCCAAATACCAAACTTCGGCAGACTATGCCATGAAAGGAATTTCGCCGTCATATTTGTTGAAAAATGCAACTCCAATTTTCATTTTCAGTGCACAGAAGTGGGTTGACCTAATTGAGGAAGAAGAACAAAATACTCAACTAGCCCAAACCATGTCCACCCCATGGACAGAGGAAGATTTTCAAAACTGGCGCTTGCTCATGGGCTTCAAAGATTCTGCAGCCCTAATAAGCCTTAATAAAAGAGAATTAATAAACCAATATCTCTTCTTCAAAAATATGTTTTCTACTGTGGCGGCCCAAAGCCACGCATCTTGTTCTTCTCATTCGGTGGCTGCTAGCAGCACCAATAAAAAAGTTGTGGAGGCAGAGAGCCCCATAGAATTTTCTTTCAATTTTCCACAAAGAACAGGCACGGTACATTTTCTACCAAACAAGAAACTTTCTCCAAACAGAGGTTCCTCCCCTGATAAACCTACTTACTTCAAAAATGACAATGTTTACCCACTAATCCAAATTGAGCCTGAATTTTGGCACTCAAACCCCCAAGAGGTGGCCAAGAAAATGTTTAGCCCTTCAGTCAATTTTGTTCAAAAAACTCCCTCCTATACCCAAAAGTTCTATGAGTTCATTATCACAGATACAAGATCTTGTTTATTCAAACCCCACAAAGAGAAACAAACCCAAACATTTGTTACCCATACCACGGTATGGATTAACAAAATAATATCACCCAAAGAATGGGGAACGCATCCAACCAAGTATAAAGAACTTTTCCAACTATTTGAACCCCAAAATTACAACTATTTTGACTACATAGTTGCGTGGATGAACATATTCACCTTTCAAAATGACCTCAATAAACATTCCCGATTTCTCTTATGGGGGAAACAACTAACCTCTGACTTCCCTCAATGGTTTTTTGTCATGCCCCAAAACTAGGGTAGGGCGAAACTAGCACTCGATTCATGGTCGATCGAGAAGCCGACCATATAGCATCTATAAATATAACAGTAAGGATGACCAAGCCACCTGTCACAACCAACCAAGATAAACACTGGGCCAATAATGCCTTGACAATTATAAATATGCAACCTGGAAAGCTGACAAAGCTACAATAAAGCTAACAAAGCAATGAAAAACCAATACGACTACACAACCCACACTACTATACAAACTAGTCCACATCAGCCTCTATAGAGTAAACAAATTGAAATGCACGGGATAGGGCCCCAGCCTACCCATGTTGTACACAAAACTGAAAATAGTCCAAACTAGGACATGGCTCCTGGAAGAGAGGAGCATACCACTATTCTACTGAAATCTGGCTTCTACTACATCCGATAATCTGAGCCTCGGCCTGCACCTGCAACATTGCAGGAAGGGTCCCAAGATGAAGGGACGTCAGTATGAATAAAATGTACTGGTATATAAGGCTGAAAACTTTAAACATGAAAGATAAAAATGATAACTAGGCCAGAAATAAGGAATAGTAACAACCCGGAATCCTGAAAACAGAAACCTAACAATAACTCATTATGGAAGTGTAAATGCAACCATCTAATGCACAACAAAGACTATAACTGAAATGCCAGCAGACAGCCTGCCATAAAATCTATATACAATTCGTCCATCCAGTGTACCACACCGGAGTAAAAATAAAAATTCCTCAAGTCGGTGTACCATACCGGGGTAAAATCCGTCCAGCCGGTATACCACACCAGGTTAAAATCAATAAATCTTAGACAAAATCATAAATGGAGCCAATATGGCTTATACTTGACCAGCTCAATACGTACAACATAGAAATGACGAATACTAAACATGTGGCCTACATAGGCCTCCTTCGTAATGCAAAACTGGAACTGAGTACATATAGCATGTAAAGCTAGAAAATAGAACTTAAATGCATGTATTAAAAACTTGTATAAATAATAAGAAGCTACGGATGTCCTAAGAGTTTCAACAAAATTTATAGATCGTGTTCAAGGGACATTAGAGCTCAGAAACTCGCTAGCTTATCGTTCGACTTAAGGAAAAGGGTTTATGAAATATCCCCTTGGCCTGACATATTTCATAACATACACATAAGATAAAGGAAAATCATAACCAGGTAATCCTAATTCGATAAGCTCGTTTACCCTCAATAGCTTGCGACGTCTTTACGTGGCTTAAAATCGTTTACACGTCCTCATATTGGCTCTTTCACCAATTTCAGTTAGCAACCAGACCTTTAAACACATTTAACATAACATATATATACACATAACATACATTAAGGACCATCTAACAATACCCACGCTGAGGAATCTCCAACTCAATGTACAACTACGCACAATCAACACAATATCACACTTTAGATGTCTCACTTTGGCTAGGCATANATCTAACAATACCCACGCTGAGGAATCTCCAACTCAATGTACAACTACGCAACAATCAACACAATATCACACTTTAGATGTCTCACTTTGGCTAGGCATAGTCTTAACATTTATCCTCAATAAAACATGGAACTTTAAGGCTTAAATGAAGCTTAACATACTGCTTCAAGACTTTTAAATAGGTTGTTGTCTCATTCAATTTACAACACACGAATCGTGCTTAAAAGAATGATAGACGGGGCACCTTACATACCTTTCTCCGACGAACTTTTCTCTAACCGATTTTCTATCTCAATGATAAGCCTTCAACCTACTTAATACAGTGGTTTTATAGGCCAACAAAAATCTTAATCTATGGCAAAAAATGCATCCAAAATAAAAAACCAGAGGCAGTCACAATAGCAAAAACAACACAGGACAACATCAACAACATTTAGCCATTTTCTCAACTAGTTTTCACTAACTTTTGAGGGAGAAAAAAGAGGGAAATTTTACCTTGGTTTTTCTGTAATTCTACCCCTCAATATGAAGTATAATTCCATAAAAATAAACAGCCAAAAATCCTAAGGAAAACGAGCAAAACTCAGCTAAAAAACAGTCCATCGGCAGCTCACTTAGCTGCCAATTTCCAGATTTTTCCTTTGCAATTTAAGAGGTTTAAAAGGGGAGAAATCCTTACCTTTTCTCCTGATTTCAACACCTAATCAAAGATGGATGTATAGGCAGTCCAAATATATTTTGAAACACAGAAAAACTTCTTCAAAACCTTGCCAAAACGAGCTCCAAAACAGCCCCTAACATACTCGGCAAGGTAATCTCAACTTATCTTGTGATTTTCTTGAACTTTACTTGATGTTCCTCCTTGATTTTCTTTGTCCTAGCTGCTGGAATTGAGAGAGAAATGGAATCCTTAGCAAGCTGGTAGATTTAGATTTAGCTGAAAATGTTTTCTACAAGTGAAAAATCAGATTTTAAGTAAATAGGGTGGTGGAGGCGCTAGGGCTTCATGCCCGCATCACCACTCGTGATGCTTTGGTAAAATGCCAATAACTTCTTACTCTGAACTCCGATTGACAAGAGGTTTGATATTATGAAAACTAGATTCAAAGACCTTTAATTTGATAGGTCGTGGGGCTTCTAATTCATTATATAGTAGGAGATATGATCATTTAAAGTTGACCCTTACTTATGAACTTCACATACTCTTTGATTTTTTGATCGTACACATTTCCCTTGTCTTCTACGACCAATATACAACCCTTACTTTCCTTAAACTAG
>JACEIK010006152.1:60849-80366 GCA_018107945.1 Datura stramonium | reverse complement strand
ATGAAATTTCTAAAGAAAAAGACATCATGAGGTATTCTTTTGTAATTACTTTTTTATTTTTTAAATCTTTAGAGACTGCATGAGGTCTTTTTTTTTTCAAAATTTATGTGAAATTATTTTTATCATTTAGAAGACTTCTTGGGGTCTCCTTTAAAATTATTTTTTTAAAAAGTTAAGGAAAGAAGCGACCTCATTGAGTCTCCTTTTGGAGACCTACTTTTGAGGTTTCTTTTTTTAAATCTCTTTTTACAGTTTTTGTAATAGTTACTATTTTATGTGATTATTGAATACTAAAAGTAGTATGAGAAAAAATAATAAAACTTTCTTCATTTACTAAAATAAACAAGTAAAAAATAATCTTTTTTTTTAATATAAGATCAAGTAAAATAAAACGAACGGAGTAACTTAGAATTAAATTTCCAGCAATCAAAGGTGGACCTATTGTTGAATTCAATTTTGTTTAGTTCAGATTCTATATCTTTTTTAAATAAAAAGAATCTTAATACAATAATAATTACGCTTCAATTCTATATAAATAAGTTGGAAACGATTATATGAATCTTCTTTTAAATTATGTCTACTTTTTTTTGTGTGTATAATTTTAAATTTATTTCATCTCCTTTTAACACCGTTAATTATCATAATTTCACACCTTCAAAAATCGATGCATCTATAAGTCAACTCAATACCTATAAATAATCTATTCCAAATTTAATTGTTATCTTGTTGAAAAAATTGAGAACTATAAAATGAAACTATATATTGATAAGCCAAACTCTACTCATTGTATCAGCCCCATATTGGTTAATCTCCGTAGAAATTAATGCATTCTAATAATTCATTCACATGTTCTGTTCTATATATTGATAAGCCAAACCTACTCTTTGTATCAGCCACACATTGGTTAATTTCCGTAGAAATTAATGCATTCTAATATTTCAATCACGTGTTCTATATATTGATAAGCCAAACCTACTATATGTATCTCTAAACCAAACAACAATTAATGGCTTCACAATGTTAAGTAGGACATAATCACATATAAAGTAAATAGAGAGAAAAAATAATATAAAGATTTAATGAGATTCGATTAAATCTAATTTTTGGGGTAAAAGCAGAAAAAAATTTCATTATGAAAGAGAAGAAGTGTACAATATTATGAATTTCCAATTATAATTTCTAAATATAGATCTCAAATAGTTTCAAATCTATAAGATAGTATTTTCCAATCCTACAAGAACAATATATTTTTGTTTTTCAAATCTATTAGGAAAATGAGTTTTCTAAACTAATAACGGTTACGAGTTTGCTAAATATGGAAGGAAAAAATCAAGACATAATTAACAAATCTTCCATTTGGCTTGAATTCTCTTCATCAACAAGAACAATTCTCTTTGCCTTGCTTTTAGCCCTCAAAAGGACTCTACTAAGTACTGTACACACCAGTCAAGTCTAGACAATGCCTAAATTATTACCGGAAATTGCCTTAGTCATCATATCAGTAACATTATCATGTGCAAACACTTTCTTCACATCAATAACGAATATCCATGTTTGATTCTTGTGAAGAGACTCAATCCCTCACTCGTAGAACCAACCCATTGATCTAGTTCGAAACTAGAAGTAACTTCTTTATAGATATTAGGCTCAAGCACACCAATGATCTTTGCAACTGACGAGACAAATTTCACAAGATTTGCATATCTAAGAAGATTTCCATCAACTATGTTTGGAAACTTTTTTGGTCGGTTGATTACTCTCTTGTCTCTTCCTGTTGCAATGCTATATGATTGTTGTTGCATTAGTGCATCAACATTATTATTTTGTTCAAGGTTTTACACCTCCTTCACTTCCTCTACTTCTGAACTACAGGGTTGAACTAGTAAAAACTCAATTTCAAGCTCTATATTGTCATTGATATCACAATTTCTTTCTATTATTGCCTTCTCTCTCTGACTGTTTGCCATGCCCCAGATCCAACCTTGGCATAACAGACATCTGATACTATGGAACTACATTGGAAATACCTTATAGAGATATGGTCATGACAATTGCCCCATTTTATTATCTAATTCAATTATGACAATTTTAAAGCTGAAATATTCTAATAAAAATATAAAATAGACGTGAACAATAATAATCTGCAAACTTTAAGCATGAAAAACACAAATATAAGCCAAACAATGACTTTAGCAATCTCTACGCATAACACCACAATTGTCTATGGAGTTTTTAGGATTACATAAAATAACTCAGGACATAACCTGAAACTAATAAAAAAATGACTAGATGGAATCCCAAAATAAGAATGTGGGCTCATATACAACTCAAAAGCAGCAAGTACTCCTAGTCTGAATAATTTGTTTCAACTTGCTCTTCGATGCTACCTAACATATCATATAAAACAACAGTAGTATATTTGAGTGATGCATACTCACTGAGTGTCTTGGGTTAAGAGATCATAAAATAAAAAAAAATCAAAATAACAATATTTAGAATAAAACTTAAATCCATTGATAGAGTAAATCACAAAACCTAGCAAAATATCAAATGATGAAAATTTAATAAATTTCAAGTCATTTTGTTCAAAAATCATGTCAGACCATTCAAGGATAAAATTAGTAAAAATCTCATTATTTCAGCAACAGAGAGCAAATCAGAAAGTAAATACATGCTAACTCAGTGGCAAATCAAAAAGAAGAAAATGAGAGAGTTGTAAGTAGGATCTCATTTCTCAAAAGTATTTCACTAATTGGGAAAATAGTTCCTCAGAGGTCAATCGTCCTCTAGAATGGCGCAACATTTGTTTCATCGGAGAATATTGTCCCTCGGAGATAAATCATCCTCTAGATGACACAATATTTATTTTGTTTAGATCTGTAACAACTATTCGTCCTTTGGAATAGCACAGTTTGCCCATATAGGTCCAAACACAATAATAACAATTATGACATATTAGCCGAAAATCTTTTAAAATCATCATCTCAGATATAGAGGTATATAAAAATCTTTACTCAAGTTTAAAAACCATGTTTAAACTATTAAATCATGTTTCAAATCAGTAGCTCATTCATACTGTATGTAGCATGTCGAAAATTATTATTTTAAGTGCAATTCAACCAATCACTTCTATAGGGCAAAATGCGTTTTCATACATATATCATAATATAAATCAAAATATAAAGACTCGATGCGAGCTTATCCCACACGCACATAAAGTCCTATTCAAAATCTCTTTTTAGTTAAAAGTATGTTCAAAAAGAGGTATACATGGAAATTAACTTACTTTGAGAGAAGGGTTTTCGAAATAGACATATGTAGAAAGCAGACATACCTCAAATCCGCTAAAAGTTCTCATAAACGTGATTCTCAATATTCATCAATGCTCTCTTGAAAATTTCCTAAAATTTTCTCTCCAATTAATGTTTGTACAAGAAATAATCATAAGAATTCACCAAATTCATAGCTACTGTTTGCATATCAAAAAACGATGCTATAGACCTTCAAATTCAATCTTATCTGGGGATAACTGATCAGGATCATGGGGCAATTGCTCATTATGTCACTGTTAATCACTCTTAATCCAAAATCACTGTAACACCCCAGAAGTCCTTGAGATCAGACCTCGGAGTTAGATGAAGCTCGGTAGAAAAATCAGCAGAAATTTGCCTCAGAACGAGTTAGGAAATGACTCGTTAGGAGACATAACGGGTCATGGTCTGACCCGTGAGGATCTGTAAGGAAAGGATGGCAAGCTCAGTGGCCACGGATTACCTGACGAGTCGTCATACTTGGCAAAAACTCGTCAGGTTGGTCGTTAGATGGAGGACAGGGACCCTGGGTTAAGTCTCAGGCAGTGTGGTTAACGGAAGGGGGTGACGAGTCGTTAGGTGTGACAATGACTCGTCATGTCAGTCGTTGGATGGGAGAAGCTGTAGCCATGAGGTAGATCTAGTGCAGTTGACAGATGGACGTAATGAGTCGTTAGAAGGGGCAACAACTCGTCATGTTGGTTGTTGAGTGGTGAAGAGCTGAAGCCGTGAAGTGTTATCCAGTGTACTTGACGAGTGGGTCTAACGAGTTGTTGGGGAAACTAACGACTCATGATGTTACTCGTGGTTTGAAGAATGATGAATCTATGTAAATTTTCCAGTATACTTAACGGGCGAGACGACGAGTCATTATAGGGGACGAAGACTCGTCACGTGAGTCGTGGCCCCAGTTCAGGAAGTTTTTCCAGTTTTCTCCAGGGGCATTTTTGTAAACTTCTATGCTTCTAACTTTGAAGTGACGTCGTTTTGGGTACCATGAGGGGCGGTTTTAAGGGGAATATCAAGCCTAACCCTCATTCAATCCAGAAACACTCACAATTCCTTCTTTCTATTCTCTTCCAAAACTCAAGAACACCTAGGGTTTCTTTCATGACTTCAAGATCCAAGTTTCAGGGGGATATTTCGTCAATCCAGGTATGTGGGACTTCAACAAGGATTCTCTTTCGTCCTTGTGTCCCAAGATTTACGTAAAAATCCTAGTCATTTAATTTTAACAAGAATTTATGTCTTAAGGTCCCAATCCAGCATGATTTCTCTTATGTTTTCATAAATTTTCAGACCCTCATGATAGTAGCAATGTAGGTTATGAAATTACTATTAAATTCATGATTTTTGACATGAGAAACGGCAGTAGCATATTTTCTAAAATTTTCCTATGCGTTAGCATTATTTTTAAGCCATGGTTCTTGTGAAGTATGCTCATGTTTTTTACCATGATTTCACTATACATGTTTAAAGAATGATTTGAGCCTATTAGTTGTTATGTAGATGGAACCCATGATTTATATTGTGATCTTGGCTCATGATTCCATGAATTGAGTAAGAAGAAAATATGTCTATGATCCCTAGACTCTCAGGCCTATGATTAGTTGAAAGTTAGTCTTGGTCCTTATCATAGATTAGGGTGGAACTTGCATGATTTGGATTCCAACAGAAATGTTATGTTCATATGTGAATTTTCGTGTGAGTGATGATTGATTGACATAAATGTCTTGGTATATCTAGTCTCAGAGTCTCAGTCCACACTCAAAACACGTAGGGTCCAACAAAAAGGTCAGTTATCAGTGTTGGGATTTTTCCACGTTGTTATTATCAGTTGTTTTTCATAGTCATATTATGCTAGTCCAGTTCCAGTCAAAATACTAGCCCACTCCGTAACTTCAGAAATGTCAGCTGATCAGTTTGACTTCAGTCTTTTCCTGAGGTGTCAGTGGTGCCTCTCACTTATCTGAATCAGACTCAGAATATAGTTTATTTGGTCTATTAGGTGGTCATGAAATTCTAGTTATGTAGCTCTGACCAGCCCCAGGACCCCAGTTCAGTTATCAGTTCGTTCTTTAGACGGTTACGATGCTTCCAGATAAGCAGTCTGACCAGTCTTAGAACTCAGTTTCTAAATCTGGTCCTATAAGACGCTCAGGAAACTCTCAGACAGTATCCCTGATTCAGTTATAGTCTTGGACCCCAGTATCGAGCTATCCTCTTGGCAGTAGTAGTCGTGATAGGATTATCCAGTGGGAGTAGGATTTAGCATCGAAATGGTCGGGATTCCAGCGCACCCAGGTTTCAGAACTACGTTGCTACCGTAGGTTATTTTTACTTGGCCTCATGGCCCCTTGGTAGTGATTCTCACAGTTCATGCCTTTATACCCTGAAAAGGTATATTGAGTCCTACCGGTGGGGTGTATACATCGGACTCTACGTCTAGCTCACGTGGTTATAGTCTCTCCCACTAGTCAGTTTAGTCACTCTCAGATTTCTCTGCTCAGTTCCAGTTCTAGCAGTTTAGCTCAGTTCGGTATAGTATCTCAGACTCAGTGTTTCAGATTTAGGGCATGCTTTTGACCATCGGATTGGGTCACCTCGACCATTTCAGCTTACTTCAGTTTATTTAGTTTCAGTATTTTCGTTGGTCATTGCATGTCATTACAGTTAAGTTATGCATTACTTTATATTACTACAGTTCAGTTATGTATTACTTTATGTTACATTTTTTCCCCACTTACTCAGTACATTCAAAGTACTGACGTATACCTTCTATTTTGTATCGTATTATGATATAGCTGCAGGTTCTCAGTCTCAGTACAGTTAGCATACCTACTCCAGGAGTTACCAGCTGGTGAGTCCTTATCTTTCGAGGACGATGTTGTTTTTCTACAGTTTCTTTCATTCAGTTAGACCTTAGAATTAGTTGGGGGCTTGTCCCAGCAACTCATCAAATCTAGATGGCTTTCAGATGTAGACTCAGACTTTCAGATGGGTGAATTATTATTATTATTCAGCCTTTCTTAAATGACTGAACTATTTAAACTTCCGCTATGTTTTACTCAGAATACTAGTGTGTGATAGACCAGTGGTTGACTTGGGGTTACTTGTGACTACAAGTACCGTGTCCTGTCCAGTGTGTAGACTCAGGACGTGACAAACACTGATAGTGATTTTATCATTAATGATGAACGGAATATTACTAGACTCAATGATCTCGTCCCTCCGAAATTGATCAAAAGATTCATAGTATTAACAATGGTAACATAAATAGACTGGACTATGCCATTTAGAGCCCAAGTGAAGATAGCCAATATTCCAATAAGAGTGCCTAGGTTACTGTCAGACGCACTAATCATGAAAACACTTTCATCAACAAGTTTTTATATAATTTTATCCCTTTCAAGATCTTTTTCAGTGATACTGTTTCTTACTATTACAGGGAGGCAAATCAGGTTGCGAATTCTCATGCCAAACATGTTGTTTACTTATGCAACCCTGATCAATGATAATATGGTAGAGGATTTCATTGTTTAGTCGAGTTTTTATCAAAGAAACAGGACAACTCAAGTGTTTCAAGTAAAAACTTCAGCTTAAGCAGAAAGTAAGTACGCAGCAATTTAACCTGAAAAATATCCTGTTCAAAAAGTGAAAAAACCACGACCTACACTACTGTAGAATTTTTTCAAATTTCACTAAAACAATGAGCCTCAACAACTGTTCAAGATACAAATTTGATTTCCTAAGAACTGGCTCTAATTTCTAAGTTCAACAATCACCACAACATTGAACACTCTTCAAGTTACCCTTGATTTGAATAATTAAACTTTGTACTCTGACCAATCTTCTAGGAAAGCAATAAATTACAACTCAATTTAACTTCCTAACACATGAAACTAGAAATAAAATCTGAATGACTCACAATCTTTACTTCAATTTCTTTACAAAAAATTACACCCAGAAGGTAAGTAAGTATTTGCTCCAAAACTCACTTAACTGTCTTTTTCTCTCTATTTGAGTGCACACCTCCTTCGTAGGGTTCCTTGTCTATTTATTGTCACTGTTTCTCTTGATTCCCAGTTCAACAAGAATTCTTGATCAACTAAAACTGCTCTTCTGCTTGAACTCGTACTACTCGTTGCAGATTTTGTTTCGAAGTCTACTTCTTCATGTATTGCCTCTAATCTCTCGTGATATGCAACTATCTTCTGGAGTGTCCGACTTCAGTCGGGAGTTTTGAGTGTTTGGAGACAGCTTTCCTGACATAGTTCACCGATATGTTTCAAAACTTTTGTCAATCATCTAAACATCCATGCAACAATACATGCCTCTAAACAAAGTATTGGAGTTCACTTCAGCTCCTTTTATGATCTGCCGAGGAAGCCAAAAGACTTTTTTATTTGGATAAATGCCAAGTATCTAGTAGCAGGATATATTATATGACCAGGATAACGTTTTTGTTAGTTAGAATTCATTTATTGGATTAAAACTGGGAGTCTGTTGTAAATAATTCAATTCTTGAAGTTGTTTTTACCATATTGGTTATCCGGTCAAAGTGTTATATGTAAATTTTTGCAGATATATAACATACTTCTACCTGATGGGTAATTTAACTAAAAATAAATAGAACAATAGGATCGTCCAAGTATAATATAAATTAAGAATATTGTCTATAATAAAGTATTAGGTAACATATGAATATAATACATGCTTGTACATATATAATAGAATCAAAATGTGATTTATTAAATTCACTTGTCAACGTCATTTGGTTGTTCAAACTTGGCAAGTTCAGATCAATCATTCATTAATTTCAACTTGTATTTTTTCATTTTAAATTTTATGTTACTTATTATAGTGCAGTTTTTATACAATTCATATTGTATATATTATTTGCATGGAATACACGTGTCAAAAACTAGTATAATGAAATGTGAGAAGTGAAGCAAACAACCACACAACAAAATATTGTAAATTGCAAGCCGAAACTGAATTTGAAAATTAAGCATGAAATTGATAATTGAAGCTGAAAGTGGGAATTTTAAAACTGAAAATTGAGTTATTTTCTGAAACTAGTTTTATCTGATAGTATTTGTTTTTAAAATTTCATCAATAATGACCCGGCATATGTGCAACTAGGGTTATATACTGGGAGTGTTGGCCTATCTCCTAAAACAAACAATAGAACTTGTCAGTGTTGGGTATTTGCCCCTCTCGATTTTTGATGACACTTACTTGTAGGATTTCACTGAATTTGTTGTTGTTGTTGTATACCTACAAGCATAAGGTGGCTATTCCTTGCCATCGTGACACGAATGCTCAGAGAGATTGGCTACTTCTCCCTTCTGAATGTGATCATATATATTATTTGTGTGTAAACTAAATTTGAGGAATACACATAATTGCATACATAACAAGTAATTAAATCACATCACAAAAGTTAATCATTTTCCATCACTTTAAGCGATAAACAAAATTACAAGAAAATAACTAAGTTCTTTTATGTAATGCATTCTGATGTGTAAGACTAACAATTTAAGCACAAAAATTCATATGCTTTCTAAAATATTCAAACATATAGTTAAATAACATTTTTAAGTTCTGAATTATTGATATATTTTAATTTTAGTTTTTGTAACATTCAATTAACCACATTTAACTTTTAATTACATTATATATGTGATTTCAGTCCAAATTACTAACTGACCTCAGTTGAACATCACAAGTTGTCATCATATTGATATACTATATGATAGACCAAGCAACTAATCGATGAAGAAGTTGAATGTTCACATTTCAAAGAAGCTCATGAAGCTGCTTTTAATTTTGTCCCCACATTCTTTATAATTTTCTGTCCTCAACCGAATAAGACTTGGGATTAGGCTTGGACAAAGAGCCAAGCCGGTTTGGAGCTCGAGTTGGCTTGCATGTATTTACTTCGGCTCGAATCGACTCGTTTTGAAAGAAATTTCGGCTTGGCTCAACTCGATTTCAATTAAATTTTATCTTAGCTTGGTTCAGTTCGGTAAAAGCTCGATTAAGCTCAGCTCGGTTAGAGCTCAGGCTCGATTGAACTGGCTCGCGTCAGCTCGATTTAAGAAATACTATCTTTTCATTATACTCAATTACTAAGTACATTAGAAATTTAACTTAAAGTAGTATGTTAATTTAACATTATATAATTAATATTTATTCAATGTTAGCGAATTTTTAACCATAATGTAACTTAAGCCCAATATATGAGTATGGATATTCATATTTCAGTTTGGGTCAATTTTTTATTATAATAAAAATCAAATCAATTCAAATCAAACATAATATATATTCATCAATTTAGTTGCTGTCGGATGTGGTTCTGTTTTTTTAATTTTAAAAAAATTTAATGCCATTCTTCTATTTATTTTTCTTCCTACAATTAGAAAACAATTTCATTATTTGTCAACTTATAATCCTTTGATATCCTTTTATTATGGTGGGTACAATTTCTTTGGATTATTGAGAAAATATCTTGAGATATATAAATTTTAATTAGGTAAATAAAATTTACAAAAAATATAAAAAGTCTAGATAAAAAAAAACGTTTGGAAAACGGCTTGAGCTCGGTCAAAATGTAGAAAAGCTCGGTTGAGCTCGGCTCGGCTCAATCCGACTCGATACTGTTTAAAGTTCAGTAAGGCTCGACTAGGTTCGATATATAGTCGTCTTGGTTGGGCTTAGCTCGGGCTCAGCTCGAAGCCCATGCCTACTTGGGACTATAAAAACATTTGGTGAGATAGATTAAGGTTTTTTAAATTTTTAAATAGAGGTTTCATATTCCAACTCAGAAAACTTTTCACAGGAAACATGTTACTAATTATGTCCATATTAAGTGTGAATTTAAATTAGTTGAGCTAATGAATTTTAAAATATACCGAATAATTAGAGGAAAGATAAGAAGACTTTTCTTTCTTTTTTCTTGATCCTGGGTTGGCGGGGTCTAAGCCTTCCTCTCACTGGGTGAGAAAATTCGTCTTATGACCTTAACGAGCTCTCTAGGCTCTCTTGATCAAGTTGAAAGTTTTTGCTTTATCGGTCCATAAATATGTCGCACCCAACGGTTCGAGGAGTTGATCAGATATTACTAAGGAATAGCTTAAACTAAGAGGAAGTAAAGCAATAACCAATTCAAGGGAGGAAATTTCTACAACTTACGTTTTACTACTTCTACTATTATCACTACTACACCTCTATTACTAGTACCACCTCCTCCTCCTCCTACTATTATTATTACCACACCACCACCACCACTACAATATTAGCCACACATTGGTAATTAATTTCCTTAGAAATTAATGCATTCTAATAATTCATTTCATCAAAATCAACAGTATTAAATTTTAATCACATTCTATATATTCATAAGTAAATACCTACTCTGTGTATCTCTAAACCAAACAACAATGGCTTCAATGATTGAGCAATGTCAAGTTGCACCACCACCCGGCTGTGCAGCTGAGCTGACACTTCCTCTTACTTATTTTGATGTTGTGTGGTTACCTTTCCGATGTATGCAGAGGATTCAATTCTATAAGCTCCCCATTTTCAAACGCGATTTCATCCAAACCATAATTCCTACTCTTAAAAATTCACTCTCCCTCGCTCTCAAACACTATATACCCCTGGCTGGCAATGTTGTTTGTCCACTAAATTCAGACGGTTATCCTGAATTACGTTATGTGAAAGGGGATTCTGTATCTATTACCTTTTCTGAGAGTGATATGAATTTCAATTATCTAGTTGGCAACCATCCCCGAAATGCCAAGGATTTTTATCACTTCATTCCTCAAATGGCGGAAGCTAAGCGTGCACAAGGGGTACTATTAAGCCCGCTCTTAGCCATTAATGTGACACTTTTTCCGAGTTATGGCATATCCATTGGTTTCACACACCACCATGTTGTTGGTGATGGTGCTAGCATAGCAGGATTCCAGAAGACATGGGCTTTGCTCAATAAATTTGGTGGAAATGAGCAATTCTTAGCCAATGAACTCATCCCGTTTTATGATAGGTCCTTAATTAAAGATCCTCATGGACAAGGGATGTCTATATGGGATGACATGAAACATAAGCTGGATATGTCTTCCATAATTGTGACTCCTCCTCCCCCCGATAAAGTTCGAGGTACATTTATTATAGGGCGGGATGACATCACGAAGCTCAAGAAATTAATATTCTCAAGACGATCGAATCTAACTCATGTAACATCATTCACAGCAACATGCGCTTATGTATGGACTTGTTTGATAAAATCAGAGGTCGCGATTGGAAAAGAAATAGATGAGAACATAACAGAGTTCTTCTTATGTGCTGCAGATTGCCGATCGCGTCTCAATCCACCTCTTCCTCAATCTTATTTTGGAAATTGCCTAGTCTCAGTCATTACAAAAGCAAGTCACGCTGACTTAGCTGGAAAGGAAGGCTTTACAATTGCTGTGGAATTAATTGGAGAAACCATCCAGAAACGGATGAAGGATGAGGAATGGATCGTGAAATGTGAATGTATTAGAGAATTTCGCAACATAGACTTGAATCGAACACTTTCAGTTTCTGGATCGCCAAAACTTGACTTGTATGCTATTGATTTTGGTTGGGGAAGGCCAGAAAAAGTAGAGTTCATCTCTATTGATAGTGCCAGCGGCATAGCTATGTCACTTAGCAAGTACAAAGATTCGGATGAAGATTTAGAGGTTGGCTTGTCTTTGCCCAAAACTCAAATGAGTGCTTTTGCTGCTATATTCACTCATGGGCTAAGCTTTTTTTAAGAACGTACTCTGTTAAGGACGAGGGTTTATCGGAAATAGGTTTTGTACCTTCACAAAGATAGGAATAAGATTTGCGTACATTTCGTCATTTTCAAACCCCACTTTTAAGACTACTGGATATGTTATTGTTGTTGTTGATGCACTTGTTAAAATTCTATTTTTAGCACAAATAAAAGTTGCATTTTAATTGTTCTAGTGGATCAATTAGATAAGAAACACTTCAAATTGTAACTACAATTATTGGATTCTTTTGATAGTATTAATCAAGATCAGAATCCTTATCTTTATCCAAATAGTATTGTTTAATTGAATCAGTACAATTAAAGTTATATGAGGTCAAGAACACGTGTTATAATTTAAACTCATTTTAGATTTTGATTACTAGCTTTTTGGTTAATAATGTGTGATAGAAACAAGTTAACATGATGTAAACTAGTAAGGTAAAACAAAGAAAAGCAAATTTGGGATATCTGACGCAGATGCAAGCGACCCCCAAACTGTTGTTCTTGGCTCGAGAAAAATACTTGAAATAACTTAAGTTAAAGCTAAAGAGAGCAGAAAAATAATTGGAGCCTAAGAAGCAATGTGTTGCCAATATAATTACTTGAGAGAGAATAGAGTCTGGATCCCCCCTCAAAAGACGAGGGCCGACTATTTAAAGATTACATAATTTTGGCCTAAGCCAATAGGGGAATGTTACGGGAGTCCTAAAGTATTATACCCTATATCCTTGTGCCACGCGTCTTGATCATTTGGAAGGTGCCAGCCAACATCCCTGCCCTGTGTAAATTCATACGAGCTCGTCCGCGCATTTGAGCACCCTGACAATTTTGACCCCAATTTGTCCTCTACGCCATGTCGCTTGGGCGATGCCTTTTTGATTCTCATCTAGTACGAAACAGTATCCTCCCTGTCATCACCTCAAGAAGACTGCCTTCTCGGGGCCGTCCGGCTCCAAAGGTCTCGATGCCCCTACTTAGGACCCACTGATGATGCCATGTGTTTTCGCTTTTTCCCCATACAAGTATAGTGGTGTATATGTAAATTGATGATTCCAAGTGACACATTGTTAATTACCTATAATTAAGATCAGAACCCTCATTTATAGTTAATGATAAAACGCACACACGAATTATCGTCTTTTTGTGAATTTCACATCTCAATATTTATTATTATCTTTACCTACCTAAATTATCATTATTATGCATTAAAATACACCTCAAAATTGACTAGATGAGATGTTTGAAAATAATCGCGAATAGGTGCGTGAAAACTTAATTTGTCCATAAAAAACCATCTACATGGCTAATTAAGCTGACTAGTTTCTTTTTTTTTTTTCTTCCTATCTTCCATTTAAGTCATTTAAATTACTCTCTTCTCCCCTTTCTTCTTCACGGTCTTTTTTCTTCATTTCTTCTTCTTTAATCAGGTTTTCTCCTTTTACTTCTTTTTCTTCTTTAATCGGGTTTTCTCCTTTTACTTCTTTTTCTTTTATCAGATTTTGTTCCCCTTCTTTATTTCTCCAAAATAAGAATGAACGTCTTTTACAATTATGAACAACCTAAAATGATAAGAATAACACATAAAACTCTAAAATTTTATACAAAATCAATCAATATTTTCAGACGAAAAGAAGAAACCATTTTTTAAAAAAAATTACAAATCAGTAACTAAGCTAAAATCTATGATGAATATGGAGCTTAATGGAGAATAAAACAAGGTGGGGAGAAGGGTTTAGAGGCAGGAACCACGGAAAGAGAAATCTAATTTTAATTTTTACATATGACCTATCAGATTTTTACAAATGACTCATTTACATTTTCACCAAAATAATATTATTAATCCTTCTTAAGTTTTTACCCTATTTCTAATTCTTTTATATTTGCATTGGTGGACATATATTTTCACGTTGAGTGCCACATGACACCGTTTCTTAACAGAAAAAGAGAATGTAATACACCATCAGTATTCCATCTAAGTGTGTTCTAATGCATAAATAATGATAGTTTAGGCAGGTAAAGGGAATAATGAATAATGAGGTGTGAAATTCGCGAAAAAATAATAATTCAAGATAGGAGTGTATGTAGGCCAGGTTGGTTCGAATTTTTCAAATTCCAAACCTAACCAATTATAACGGATTTTTAAATGTATAAATCAAACCAAACCAATAAAAATTAAAATTTTCAACCTCGATTTTTCTCGAATTTTAATTTTTTAAAATAAATTAGTGATAACTTGATGTTATTAAAATGGTTTACAATTTTGTAGCTAAAACAAAAAAAAATCCTTTTAAAGATAATACAAAGTTGTTATAATTTTCTAAGATTAGAATTTTCATAAAATACAAAAATAATTAATACTTCCTCTATTTTAAAACAAGTAGTGTTTTTAACTTGGACATACCCTTTAAGAAAACTATTCATTCCTAAAAAAGAAAAATGTATTTTTTTCCATTTAATCCTAATAAATATCTTTAAAAAGATGTAACTCATCAATATTTTCTTGATCATGTAAAACTCTTTCCATTTAAATAAGGGTAAAATTGGAACAACATCATTAATGTCTTTTTGATTGTGTAAAACATAATTTATTCAAAAATAAAATTAAAAGGATAAAATACCACTTATTTTAAAACGAAGAAAGTAGTCCATATGGTGGTTTTGTGAAACAGAAGTATAAAAGAACTTTCCGTTACTAAACAGTCAAACATAAAGTATTCAAAACATACACTATAATACATTTTCTTTGTATGTAAAAATAAAAGAGAAGGAAAGAAATAAGGGAACTTGATACAAATCCAATTATAATTTATCAAAGCATCCAAATCAAGAAGAACGAATAATTTATATGGACCTTGTGTATGACTACTTTTCATGTGATATTATGGTAAAAAATGCACATGCATAGAAGATAAAGACAGTATAGATGAGGATGCTCAGATAAATGTGTGGGCATATTAGGAGAGACAGAATTAAGAACGAAGTTATACAGGATAAGGTGGGAGTGACCTTCGCGATGGACAATATAATGGAAACAAGATTGATATGACTCAGACATGTGAAGAGGAGGTGTGCAGAGGCACCAGTATGGAGGTCTGAGAGTTCGACTATAGTAGATTTTAGGACAGGTAGAGGAAGAACTTTGAAGAACTAGGAAAGGTTATCAGATAGGACTTGACACATCTTTAACTTAGTGAGGACATGACCCTAGATAAGAGGTTTGGAGGTCAAATATTCAGGTAGGAGAATATTAGTAATAGTGTGTTGCGGTACTTTTATGAGAGAAAAGCAGGGAGTTATTCTCCTCTTCTCATCTTTTCTTTATTTAGTAGTCTTACCTAGTATTCACATAGTACTTGTTCTTCGTTTTTACAATTACCAACCACTTCAATTATTTTATTTATCTTGCTATTTTTTTAATCATTTTTTTCCTTTGTATCCTTCTTTGGTTGCATTTTTTTTAGTCGAGAGTCTATCGGAAACAACCTCTAGGGGTAAAGTTGTTAGCTTTCACATGACACCTGATTATTTCGGTCCCAACAAGTGGTATCAGAGTGAAGTTCAAAATAGGTATTCATTTGGCAGATTTTGTTCTAGTAGCAACCTATTTGATGATAATGAAGATTTTTGTTTGAGAAATTTTATAGTAGTGTTACTCTATGTAGAGACAAAAATATAATGGAGGAGATTTGGGAATAAAGATTCAGCCTGTTAAAGATTACGTGAAGAAGATGGAGCAAATTTATTTTGAGAAATTCAGGTCAAGGGGGAGAATTGTCAGGTATTTGCCTTGACTTTCTTACCATTATTGAATTTTCTTTTTCCTAAAAGGAGAATACAAAAATTTGACTAATAATCCTTTCTCTTGTAGGAAAAGATTTTGGACTCACTCTATAAATTGAGACTCCTTCCTTCTAACTTGGTTGCATCCAAATGTAGTTCTAAGGGCTATGAGAGTTTTTGTTTAGGGAAAAAATTTATGAGACACAAGTGTTACATTGCCACTAGTGTGAACCTCTTTTATTCTGAGTGAATTTTATGGGGTTACTTCTCTCGATATTTGTACTCTCTTTTATATAGTGAATTGCTCATTTCCTCTTGTGGGTGTAGATTGAACCATGTTAAATTATTGTCTTTTTCTATTTTTAAGATTTTCTTCCTTCCGACATAACAAGTGGTATTAGAGCCAGATTCATTCCTGTTTGCGCTCCCGTTCCATGCTCCAGTTGGTCCTGTGTGTGAAAGGGGGTGTTACATGGCTTAGAGTTCCACATTGATTGGTAAATGGACTAGTGATTTGCTTATATGAATTTTGGCAATCCTCTCCTCCTGAGCTAACTTCTGGGGTTGAGTTAAGCCCTGATATATACCATGTAAAGATGTGACATCTAGGACTAACTCAACCCCAAAAGCTAGTTCATGAAGGGAGGATTTGTCAAGTTCATATAAGTAAACCACCAGTCCATTCCCCAATCAATGTGGGTCTCTAACCCACTCTAAGTTTCTAACACCACCCTTCACGCACATGTCCAACTGGAGCATAGACCGGGAGCCCAAACAGGATAGACTTAACTCTGGTACCATGTAAAGATATGTTACATAGGCTTAACTTAACTCCATAAGCTATATCATAAGGGGAAGATTGCCCAAGTTCATATAAGTAAATCACAAGTCCATTCCCCAATCAATGTGAAATTCTAACCCATTCTAATAGAAGTCTGCATACATCTTACCCTTCTCAAATCCTACTAATGATGATATATAGATATTACCAATTGAGCTTGCTAACCACAATAACATCTAATTACTTGAAAATATTCATAAGTAGAATAAAGTGAAAACATACCTTGATTGAAGTTAGAGAAAATAACTCCTAATAGTGTATCCCGCATCACAATTCCTGAATGCCTATTAATTAATACAAGTGAACATGAGTGAAATGGACTTTTGCAGGTGAACATTTATGAAAAAGTTATCATAAAATTTTGTTTTTTTGTTTCTTCATCGATCAATCTATCATTCAATCATAAGATGCTTTTTTTGATTTTCAGTTTGTTCAAATACTTGCAGCATCCCTACAAAAATAAATTTTCTCTTTAAGCAATATTCCCGACTCTTATTATCCACAATAGTTTGATCATGATTAAAACTAGAGAATAGTCTGATCATTAATGGTAAATGCATATTCATTTGTGAATTTTATTTTAGTTGATCCGATGATTCAATTTGCATCGATACCCCTTAATAACACAAGATATGAATTGTAGTGCAAAATCAAGTCTTAGGTCTATTTCAAATACCCCAAGACTCATCTCATTGTCATTTAATGAATTTGATCGGGATAACTTGTGTATCGACTTAATTTTCTTATCACTACATCTTATTGTATACAATTCATTATGTGCATAAAATTTTTCAACACGCGAGCAATCTAATTGAGGATTACTTTTTCCTTTATTCTTTACAAGAGTATGGTTTAAATCAACTAGAGTTCTTGCAACTTTGAAATTTAAATCAAGTACCATTTTAACGTAATGTACTTGAGACAATGCTAGATCTTGAGGAGATCTCTAAATTTTAATTTCTTGAATTAAATCAATAACTCCTAAATCTTTCATATCAAACTTGATAAGAAGAATAAGCTTTTTAGTATATATGTCAGCAATGACTTTACTCATTATTAACATATCAGCATGTAAACAAATAATGACTACACGACTTGAAGTATTTTTAACATAAACATATTAATCACACTCATTAATCTTAAATCTATTTGACAATAATATTTGGTCAAGTGTTGTATGACATTGTTTAATTGGATGCTTGTTTTAGTTCGTAAAGTAACTTAACAAGTCGGCACATCTTCTTTTCTTTTCTGAGAACCACAAATCTTTCAGGCTGTTCTATATAAATTTTTTTCTACAAATCTCCATTTAAGAAGGTTGTTTTAACATCTGTTTGATGGATTTGAAAATCGCACCCGAAGACCAACACTATTAACATCTGAATGGGTAGAATCCTCGTTACCGACGAGTATGTATTGAAATAATCAAGACGTTCTTATTGTCTAAATCTCTTAAACAATAAGTCCTGCCTTATATTTGTCAATAGTTCTATCATCCTTCATTTTTCTCTTGAAAATCTATTTGGAACCTAAAGGTTTGTTTCGGGAGGAAGATTAACCGATTCTTATGTATGATGGTTTAATATGGATTCTATTGCACTATTGATTTCTTCTTTACAATATTGTGCTTTCGAGGAAGACGTAACTTTTTTAAAAGTTTGAGGCTTATTTTTCAACAAAAATAATTAAAAATCAGGTCCACAAGATGTAGATGTCCTTTGACGTTTGCTACATCTTGGATTTTACTCATTATAAATATTTTAGTTTATTTCTTTCAGAGGTCGTTTAGATCTTACTCTAGACATCTCACATTTATTTTTATATGGATATATATTTTTAAATAATTCATAATTATTTTGATTAATTATCGTATTCACATGAATAACGGAATTTTCTAATTTGTGAATTAGAGAAAAATATGCTTTAGTATTTGTTGCATATCTTAGAAAACACAATAGACTGTTTTGGCTCTATTTTTACTATGTTGAGTTTAGAAACTTGTACTTTCGCCGAATACCTCCACACTTTGAAATATTTTAGGGTAAGATTTTTTTTTATTTTTCATATGGGATGGATTGTGTTTTGCTGTGAAAAACTCGATCAAGTATTCTATTAACTCTAAGAATAGCTTCTCCTTGCTGTGGGGAACTCAATTAAGTATTTTATTAACTCTAAGAATAGCTTCCTCCCACAATTTGGGGTGAACCAGAACCTATCAATATCATCTCCTTTAAAGTTCTATTTTTCTTTTCCGCAGATCTTTAGATTATGATGAGTAAGGGAACAATTATTTGATAAATAATGACATATACTCCAAACATATTTTTTTAAGAGGAGATTCATATTTGAAGAACTTAAAAATTAATAAGCTCAATACAAAAGAATTATAGTGAAAGAGTCAGAGATATAGTATGTAGAGGAAAAAATGGACAACATTTTATTCAATCAATTAATGGTCTTATAGACTTACAGATTTGATAGATCCACAATACCATTAAAGCACTAACAGATTACACTAACCAAACTCTCCTAAACTTAAAGAAAATACTATCTGCAACTCTATAAACTAGTAAAAATGATCACGTACTAAAAAAAATAATAAACTAACAAATTAAAGCTAAAAAGTAGCTATAGTGCAGACTCGATCAAATTAAAATGGGACTGATTTTATAAATTTTTACAATATTCGCTATCTCTATCACTTAATCACTTCTTATCATTTTGATCTTTCGAAGGCTTTTCAACTAATTCTTTTTAGCTCATACATGTTGCAATA
>JACEIK010006152.1:45642-59398 GCA_018107945.1 Datura stramonium | reverse complement strand
TTCTAATAGTTTCTTTTCAATTGATAAGATAACTAATCCATTCAATCTCTCTCGAGACTGTTGATCTTAGATAAGATTTTATCAATATTAGTTCTGAAAAACTTCTTTCGGTTGAGGCAACAGTTACAGGAATTGTTAACATAATTCTTATAAGCAATATAGGTATTTGGAAAAGAATCAAGTCTTTTTATTTAATTGACTATCTCTATTAGATCATTTTCTTATACTTGTATAATTTCTCTTAACACTCTTAATTCAAAAAATAAATCTAAACCATCAATATCAGAATAACTATTATACTTTAAAGATGATTCAAGGTTAAAACAATGTTTTTTTCAAATTCTCATCATCTAGTTATCTCAAATTTTTACCACTAAATAGGAAATCAAATATATTTTCATACTCTTCAAATTGTTCATGTCTATTTTGAAGTGACAAAGAAAGGCTTGGTCTACTATATATAAGAAATAATCAGCTCCTAAAGATTCTTCAAGAGACTTACTGATTTCATTATCAATATTTTCAACAAATTATTTCTTTCTAAATATTACATTTTTCTTACGAAATTCGGGTTCTATATTCATCTAAGATGCAATTTCTTAAGCAAAAATCATAGCAACCACAAATCCTTCTTCTCTATATTTTTGAAAAAAAATTAGACCTCTTAACTGATCTATGGCAACATCAATATGCATATCTTTAGATTGTAAACTTTTACTAATTGAATTAACTGCAAATAATACATTATACCAAATAGTCATATGTAATACCCTGAAAGCCCTAAGATCAGATCTGAGGGATAAAACGGAGAAAATAAAATTTTCTGCATCAGGTCACAGAACGACTCGTCCTGTGAACCGTTTGGTGCACCACGAGTCGTTAAGTGACTCGTGGGGAGAAGGGCAGACTTGGTTGGAATTTTGGACTTGAGGTTAACCACGGGTGAGAACACGAGTCGTGGTCATCACCATGAGTCGTCAAGTGGGTCGTGATCAGTGGTTGGTTTGAAGGTTGAAGGTTTTTGGTAGTGTCCCTAATGATTTTTCACCAGGAGTCATAGGGCACACTACGAGTCGTGGTGTCCCTCATGGTGACTAGTGGTGGTGAAATTCCAGTGCAGGTTGTCCAGTCCCTCGTGGGGACTGGCAGTGAGTATTTTCTTGCGTATTTATTAAGGGTTTTTTCGTAATTTCTAAGTTCCTAAGGCCTATACTACATCATTATAAGCTCAGAATAGTGTGTTTTAAGAGGGGTAAGTTCATTCTAAGCCTATTCTCTTTCATGCATGCAAGTCTAGAAGCTTCTAGGGGTGATCAAGCCTAGATTCCTCAATTTTTTTCCCAAATTTTCATTGGGCAATCAAGGGAGTTATGAAATCAGATTTCTACAGGTATGTAGGGTTATGAATGGATATATTCATCCACACATATGCCCAATTCCTCTTCAATTCATGAAATTCAAGTTGATGAATCTATGGGGTTTTAACCCAATATGTGAATTTTCTAAGTATCAATCATGAGAATGATCTAAGCATGTTTTAATGTTGAATTATGATTCATGGGCATATTTTACAATATTTTCAATTACAAATTATGTTTTCAAGTTTTACTAGTTATGATGCTCATCCATGAAAGTTCATGAAAGTTGAGATCTATGATATATGTATTTAAGCATGATGAGATGTATATGAAAAAAGTATGATTTTGAATTACCCATGTCTCTGTTCACATTTTCGAGTGATCAAGTCTATGTCAAGTATATTTAAGTATTGGGCAAGCCCATATGATCAAGTATGCTTCATGATTTATCTAAATTTAATCTTATTAGCTTACCACATGGATTTTAGACTCTAGACTCCCACTATTTCAGCTTGTGGTATGGTTTGACCCAAGACTCCTCATGTTATGATTTCAGATTTATGCATGTATGTTATGAGTCATATTTGTCACTAGACGATGGTTCAACTACATTGAAAAATGATGGATAACATATGCATATTTTTGGTGGTGTCTAGCACCGAGTAGGCTAAGGGTCAGTCAACCCCATGCCTCAAAACTACATGCCAACATAGGTATGTTCAGATTATTTGTGACCTCCCTTATGAGCTTCCCCTACCCTCAAGGGGCCTTCAGCTTGATATCGATATCATCATAGCGTCCTTATCCCTGGCAAGGCTTTAGACAGCTATGCCCACTTGAGTGTGATAGTTGAGACCACGTAAGCTTTATCGTGGTAATGTCGGTTATATGATGAGTCTCCTATTGTTCCTCACGATTTCAGTTATTCATGTTCATCAGTCATGATATTATGTTTTCAGCAACTTTGACCCAATGTTCAGTTTTACTTATGATTATCATTTTTCAGCTTTGGGTCATTCAATTTAGTTATGATATTCATTTATGTTTAGATCATGATTTTAGAAAATAGCATGTAAGCCTTACTCTCAGAATCTTATCTTGATTATGTTTTCATGATATGCATGATTTATGATTTTACTTACTTAGCGATTTTACTTACTTTACATACTCGGTATATTCTTTGTACTGACCGCATACTCTATGCTATATCATTTCATGATACAGGCTCAGATATCCAGGCTCAGCCCCTCCAGTAGCCAAACTCTTAGTTTAGCATCTTCCAGTCTCAGTTGGTGGGTCTTCATCTTTTGAGGGCCGTTTATCAGTTGTATTGAGTACTTTCAGTTTTAGATTATAGTGAGTTAGTTGGGGTCTTGCCCCATCAACTCGTCAATAGTAGAGGCTTTTCAGACATAGTGTGTGTTTAGTATTCAGCCTTGTGTTATGTATTCAAATGTTATGATACTTCCAGATTTCTGCTTTATTATACATGTTAGACTTCCGCTTGATTATGTTGGATTCAAATATCATGTTCATGTCATGGGTCGACTTGGAGCTTCTCGGGGTTCTTTGTCCCATGTCCCGATCCGTGCCTATGTTCGGGTCATAACAAACTTGATATCAAAGCTTTTGGATTTTGAAGTATCCTAGGGTGTCTGAAAGCCGCATTAAGTAAAGTCTTTTTCATGGGTGTGAAGCGCGCCACACTTATGACGAAGAGGCTATGAAACATTTAGGAAATATTCCCTTCTTTCATAATCTAAGTCATGCTATAAAATGTCTCTCTATCCTTCTAACTCGTGCTATACGCATTTGCAGAATCATTCCTCCTCGCTGAGTTAATGGAAGAAGAAATGAAAATGGAAGTGGCCATGAGAATAACAATGGAGATGGGCACCAGCAAGCCCCACCAACCCATGAGGAGCATGTACCCGAGTAGGTGGTCCACACAGAGTTCAGGGCAACCATATAGATGCTAGCTCAGGCCTTGACCGCCCAGGTTAATCAAAAGGCGGTAGCGCATATCCCTCAGAATGGGAATGCGGTGACGGCAAGAGTTAGATATTTTCAGAGGATGAACCCTTCGGAGTTTCTAGGGTCAAAAGTGGATGAGGATCCACACGAGTTTATTGAGGAAGTTCTAAATATCACCCACATAATAGGGGTAACTGGGGAGGAGTGCGCCGATCTAGCCTCGTATCAGTTTGAAGGGGTTGCATACATTTGGTTCAAGCAATGGAGGGATAGTAGGGCAGTTGGAGTAGGCCCTATTGGTTGGGACGAGTTTCATGCCGTATTTCTGGATCGGTTCTTCCCTCGTGAGTTGAGGGAGATTAAAACAATCAAGTTTATGAACCTGAAACAAGGAAAGATGACAGTTTAGGAGTATGCCTTAGAGTTCACTCACTTGTCTAAGTATACACTTGAGATGGTGACAGAACAGAGGACCCGAGTGAGTCGGTCCATGCATGGGATAACAGACTACTTGGCCAAAGATTGCCGGACCGCGATGTTGCATCAGGTCATTGACTTTTCCTGGATAGTCCTGTATGCCCAGCAGATGGAGGTGGTACAAGTGAGTGAGCAGGAGAGAGAGGCCAAGAGGGTCAGGATTGATAGCTTCAAACTCTCCCAGCAGAGACCTAGTGGGCACCGTCAATAGTCCCACCAGAGATCTTCAACCTCAGCGCCATTGGCTATGAGTGTGCCATCCAGATCTAGGCACGATCAAAGGGGACGGGCATCAGGCTCTAGAGGTCAGGGTAGCAGACCCCATAGAGTCTAGCATTCCATAGTGTAGATGGTGTGGCCGGAGACACACGGGCCAGTTCTTAGAAGGTTCGGGTGCTTGTTTCGGGTGTGGGAAGCCCAAACATATGCTCAGGATTTCCCAATAGATAAACAGGGCCATGATAGGGGCTGAGGCCTAGCCTCCAGTTCAACAGCTCCACCAGCACGCCCAACTTAGCAGGGGGCATCTACTAGTGTGGGTGATGGTCAGCGCCAAAATAGATTCTATACCCTAGCATCTCGTCAGGAGCAGGATGTCTCCATAGATGTAGTCACTGGTATGTTACAAGTATTCCACCTTGATGTATATGCATTGTTAGACCTAGGGGCTACTTTATCTTTTGTGACGCCTTATGTTGCTAGTAGTTTCAGAGTCAGTCCTGAAATCCTAGCAGAGCCCTTCTCAATCTCTACTCCAGTCGGTGATTCAGTTATAGCTCGATGGGTATATAGAAATTGCCCTATCACAGTCCTTCAAAAAGTCACCTCAGCAGGTTTAGTAGAGTTAGCCATGACCGATTTTGATGTTATCTTCAGCATGGATTGGCTACATGCATGTTATGCCTCAGTCAATTATAGAACCCATGCAGTAGAGTTCAAATTTTTGGGTGAGCCAATCCTAGAGTGGAAGGGTAGTTCAGCTATGCCATTAGGTTGTTTCATTTCCTACCTTAAGGCCAAAAAGATAATTTCTAAAAGTTACGTGTGCCATCTAGTTAGGGTTAAGGATGCTACGTCTGAAACCCCGACTATCCAGTCAGTCCCTGTAGTGTGTGAGTACTCAGAAGTGTTTCCAGATGATTTGTCGAAAATCCCTCCCAAGCGGGAGATCGACTTTAGTATTGACCTTCTTTCCGATATGCAGCCTATATCTATCCCTCTTTATAGATTGGCTCCAGCTGAGCTAAAGGAGTTGAAGGAGCAGTTGAAAGACCTCTTAGACAAGGATTTCATTAGACCTAGTAAATCCCCATGGGGTGCACCAGTTCTCTTTATCCGAAAGAAAGATGGTTCCCTTCGGATGTGCATTGATTATCGGCAATTGAATAAAGTTACCATCAAGAATAGGTTTCCTCTTCCCAGGATTGATGATTTGTTTGACCAGCTTCAGGATGCCAAGTGCTTTTCAAAGATAGACCTCAAATACAAATACCATCAACTCAGGGTTTGGGAGAGTGACATTCTGAAGACCACCTTCAAGACTCGGTATGATCACTATGAGTTTGTAGTTATTTCTTTTGGACTAACGAATGCTCCTGCAACTTTTATGAATTTGATGAATAGGGTGTTCAAGCCGTATTTGAATATGTTCATGATTGTGTTCATAGACAATATTCTCATATACTCTTGGAGCAAGGAGGAGCATGTCGCTCATTTGAGGGTGGTGCTACATACTCTTAAGGATTGCTAGTTGTATGCTAAATTCAGTAGATGCGAGTTTTAGTTGAACTCAGTGACATTTTTGGGTCATGTGGTGTCAAGCGAGGGTGTACAGGTGGACTCTCAAAAGATAGAAACAGTGAAGAATTGGCCTAGACCAGTGAATCCTTCAGATATCAGGAGTTTTTTGAGTTTAGCTGGTTATTATTGAAGGTTTGTTGAAGGATTTTCATCCATTGGAGCAGCTTTGACTAAGGTGACATAGAATAAAGTGAAGTTTCAATGGTCAGAGCCTAGTGAGAAGAGCTTTCAAGAGTTGAAGACTCGAATTACCTCAGTACTAGTGTTGAACCTACCTGAGGGCACCGATGGGTTTGTGGTATATTGTGACGCCTTGAGGATTGGCCTTGGTTGTGTACTCATGCAGCACGGTAAATTTATAGCCTATGCTTCCAGGCATTTGAAAGTTCATGAAAAGAACTATCCGACTCACAATCTCGAGTTGGTAGTGGTAGTATTTTCCTTGAAGATTTGGAGACACTATCTATACGGGGGTCCATATAGATGTGTTTACGGACCATAAGAGCCTACAGTGCATGTTTACCCAGAAGGATCTAAATCAACGTAAGAGAAGTGGTTGGAGCTTTTTAAAGATTATAATATGAGTGTCCTCTATCATTCGGGTAAGGCTAATGTGGTGGCAGATGCTCTTAGTAGGCTTTTTATGGAGAATGTGTCCCGTGTAGATGAGGAAAGGCAAGAATTAGTGAAGGATGTGCATCAGCTTGCACGGCTAGGAGTTCACCTTATTGACTCAACAAATGGTGGTGTCATTGTTCAAAATGGGTCAAAATCATCCTTAGTGACCGAAGTTAAAGCTAGTCAAGATGAGGATCCTATTTTGGTAAAGTTGAAGGAAGTCGTTCAGAATCAGAAGGTAGAAGTCTTCTCCCAAGGGGTAGATGGTGTGTTTCGATATCAGGGTCGTTTGTATGTATCGGATGTTGTTGATTTGAGAGATCAGATGTTACACAAGGCCTATGGTTCCAGATACTCTATACATCCAGGTGCCTACAAGATGTACTGGACCTACAGGAAGTCTATTGGTGGAGTGGCATGAAGAAGGAGATAGCAGAATTTGTGGCTAAGTACCCGAATTTTCAACAGGTGAAAGTGGAACATTAAAGACCTGGAGGTATGCTCCAAGACATTAGTAACCCTACTTGGAAGTGGGAGGAGATCAATATGGACTTCATTACAGGGTTGCCTCGCACTCGTCAACAGTATGATGCTATTTGGGTGGTTGTGGATAGGTTGACTAAGGCAACTCATTTTCTACCGGTCAAAACTATTGATTCAGCGGAGGATTATGCTAAGTTATACATTCGGGAGTTAGTTCAGTTGCATGGAGTGCCATTTTCCATCATATCCTATAGATGTACTTAGTTTACCTCCCAGTTTTGGAGATCGTTTCAGAAGGGACTTGGTACTCGGGTCAAGCTTAGCACAACATTTCACCCGCAAATAGATGGTCAGGTGGAGTGGACTATTCAGACTCTCGAGGACATGTTGAGAGCGTGTGTGATTGATTTCAGGGGTAGTTGGGATGATCATTTGCCTCTCATTGAGTTTGCATATAACAAGAGCTACCATTCCAACATTCAGATGGCTCCGTTTGAGGCTCTTTATGGGCGAAGGTGTAGATCACCTATTGTGTGGTTCGAGGTTGGTGAAGCTACATTGATAGGTCCAGATTCAGCCCATGAGGCTATGGAGAAAGTTCAGCTTATAAGGGATAGGTTTAAAACAGCTCAGAGTCGCCAAAATTCCTATGCGAATGTGAGAAGAAGAGAACTTGAGTTTGAAGTCGATGATTAGGTGTTTCTGAAGGTGTCTCCCATGAAGGGGGTGATGAGGTTAGGAAATAAAGGAAAACTCAGTCCCCGTTATGTTGGTCCAAATCGGATTGTGAAACGTGTTGGGAAGATAACCTACGAGTTGGAGTTGCCCTCAGAATTAGATTCAGTTCATCCAGTTTTCAAGAAGTTTTTGGGTGATCCATCTCTAGTTGTTCCGGTGGACAGTGTAGGTGTGAAAGATAGCCTTAGTTATGAGGAGGTTCTGGTAGAAATACTTGATCTTCAAGTTTGGAAGCTAAGAAACAAAGAAGTAGCTTCAGTCAAGGTTTTGTGGAGGAATCAACATGTTGAAGGAGCTACATAGGAAGCCAAAGCAGATATGATGGCTAAATACCCGCATCTATTCCCTTCCGACTCGGTTTCAGCTTGAGGTATCAGTTTCCTCCCTAGTACTCTATTCAGCTTCATGTTCAGCTCATGTGCCCCAGTTTCTTTCATGTCAACGAGTATATGTGTGATTCATGAGTTCAGTTCGGTCCAGTCATGTATTTCAGTTCAAAGTCCATCACTCCGTTAGTTTTCAGTTTAAATGCTCAGTATTTGAGTATGGTGATTGCATTTCTCAGTTTTCAGTATGATTTCCCACATTCGAGGATGAATGTTCCCAAGGGGGAGATATTGTAATACCTCGAAAACACTAAGATTAGATCTGAGGGATGAAACAGAGAAAATAAAATTTTTTGCACCAGGTCACAGGATGAGTCGTCCAGTGACCCATTGGGTGCACCACGAGTCGTTAAGTGACTCATGGGGAGAAGAGCAGACTTAGTTGGAATTTTGAACTTGATGTTGACCACGGGTGAGACCACGAGTCATGGTCATCACCACAAGTCATCAAGTGGGTCGTGATCAGTGGTTGGTTTGAAGGTTGAAGGTTTTTGTCAATGTCCCTAACGGTTTGTCACCACGAGTCGTAGGGCATACCACGACTCGTGGTGTACCTTGTGGTGATTAGTGGTGGTGAAATTCCAGTGCAGGCAACGAGAAGCAGACCACGAGTCTTGGTGTGGGGCACGAGTTGTCCAGTCCCTCGTGGGGACTGGCAGTGAGTATTTTCTGCGAATTTATTATGGGATTTTTCGTAATTTTTAAGTTTCTAAGACCTATACTATGTCATTTTAAGCTTAGAATGGTATGTTTTAAGAGGGGTAAGTTCATTCTAAGCCTATTCTCTTTCATGCATGCAAGTCTAGAAACTCCTAAGGCTAATCAAGCCTAGATTCCTCAAGTTTTTCCCTAAATTTTTATTGGGCAATCAAGGGAGTTGTGAAATCAGATTTCTACAGGTATGTAGGGTTATGAATGTGTGTATTCATCCACACCCATGCCCAATCCCACTTCAATTCATGAAATTCTAGTTGATGAATCTATGAGGTTTTAACCCAACACGTGAATTCTCTAAATCTCAACCATGGGTATGATCTAAGCATGTTTCTAATGTTGAATTATGATTCATGGACATATTTTACAATGTTTTCAATTACAAATTATGTTTTCTAGTTTTACTAATTATGATGCTCATCCATGAAAGTTCATGAAATTTGAGATCCATGATATATGTATTCAAGTATGATGAGATGTATGTGAAGAAAGTATGATTTTAAATTACTCATATATATGTTCATATTTTGAATGATCAAGTCTATGTCAAACATGTTTAAGTATTGGGCAAGCCCATATGATCAAGTATGTTTCATGATTTGTCTAAATTTTATGTTATTAGCTTACCACATGGATTTTGGAATCTAGACTTCCTCTATTTCAGCTTGTGGTATGGTTTGAGCCCAAAGCTCCTCATGTTATGATTTCAGATTTATGCATGTGTGTTATGAGTCAGCTTCATCACTAGATTATGGTTCATCTTCGTTGAAAAATGATGGAGAGCATATGCATATTTTTGGGAGTATTGTCTAGCACCGAGAAGGCTTAAGGTCAGTCAACCCCATGCCTCAGAACTACGTGCCAACATAAGTATGTTTAGATTATTTGAGACCTCCCTTGTGAGCTTCCCCTGTCCCCAAGGGGCCTTCAGCTTGATATCGATATCATGATAGCGTCCTTAGCCCTTGAAAAGATTTGGAAGGCTCTGTCCACTTGAGTGTGATAGTCGGGACCACATAAACTCTATCGTAGTAATGTTGGTTATATGACGAGTCTCCCATTGTTCCTCGTGATTTCAGTTATGCATGTTCATGAGTCATGATATTATGTTTTCAGCATGTTTGACCCAATGTTCAGTTTTACTTATGATTATCAATTTTCAGCTTTCGGTTATTCGATTTAGTTATGATATTCAGTTATGTTCAGATCATGATTTCAGAAAATAGCATACAAGCCTTACTCTCAGAATCTTATCTTAATTATGTTTTCATAATATGCATGATTTATGATTTTACTTACTCAATAGTTTTACTTACATTACATACTTGGTATAGTTCACGTACTGACCGCATACTTTCTGATGTATTATTTCATGATACAGGCTCGGATATCCAAGCTCAGCCCTGCCAGTAGCCAGACTCTCAGTTTAGCATCTTCCAGCCTTAGTTGGTGAGTCCTTATCTTTAGTGGGCCCTTTATTTGTTGTATTGAGTATTTTTAGTTTCAGACAATAGTGAGTTAGTTGGGGTCTTATCCCATCAACTTGTCAGTAGTAGAGGCTTTTCAGACATAGTATGTATTCAGTATTCAACCTTGTGTTATGTATTCAAATTTTATGATACTTTCATATTTCCGCTTTATTATACCTGTTAGACTTCCGCTTGATTATTTTGCATTCAGATATCATGTTGATGCCATGGGCCGACTTGGAGACTCTCAGGGTTTTTTATCCCATGTCTTGATCCGGACCTATATTTGGTTCGTGAAAAATACCTAATAAAAATTTAAAATTTTCAAGTTCATATGTTGCCAAACAAGTAGCTTCACTTTTAATTTTTGGATCCTCACTATCTTTTTTCTAGTTTCAATAAATCATCTCTCATTTCTGGTGCTTGAAATCTTAATGCTTTAATACTTTCAATACGACTTTCCCAACGAGTTTGTGACAATGGTTTAAGAGTCAGATTGGGTACAAATTTTTTTAAGATTTTTCATTATTTAGTAGAAGAAGCAAATGATGAATATATACGTTGTACCACTCCAAAGAATGATATAACTTTCGTACAAGAATTAGCCATGTCACAAAGTACCAAATTTAAATTATGACAACTACGAGGTGTATAAAATACTCTAGGATTCACATCAAGGATTTTTTTTGCACTCCTTGATGTTTTTCCTTCATATTGGACCCGTTATCATATTCCTAACCTCTTAAGTTATGATTATCAAATCCAATAATTTTTATCTCATCCGTAATAACTTCAAAAGACCTTTTTCACTTATATCATCAACTTTTAAAAATTCTAAAAAATGCTCATTAATTTTTGTTGGAGTCATTGAAATATTCACACTCCGCAATATAAAATTATTTATTCTTGATGGCTTGTATCTGGAGTGCAATCAAGTATGATTAAGAAGTATTTTGTCCCTTTAATTTTTTTAATAATTTTATTTTTGACTTCACTTGTCAACAAGTTTATCAATTTTTTTTTGTATATTATGTCTAAGTTAATGATTTTGATTTTTGTCATGCTTAATTCGCCGAATATATTCTTGCATAATTGAATCAAATTCTGTAATTATTTCAATTAGGCTTAAAAAATTACCATTACTTTCTTGATAGATCTTTCCACTTGTTCCTCTAAATGCCAAATTATTTTTTTCAAGCATTTTGATCACAACAACAATTCTTGACAATACATTTTTTCAGTGCACTGTATCTCTATTAGTTTGTTCTTGTACACTTTTATCAATTATTTTATTTTTAAGTAATATCATTTCTAAATCAATCCATAAACCTATATTAATAATATTCTTGTTCTTTACTTCATGAGCTTTGAGTTTAGCACTAATATTTCTCCGATCATTACTACCTCACTAGCTAGTTCACTATTACAAGTACTAGAACTTGTGCTAATAATTTACAACAAAAAAATAATTTTTTATCTAAATCTCTAGAATAAATTAACAATTTTCTATCATGTCTTTCTCCATTTGCCAATTTTTTAATATAATGTGTTGTCGAAAAATGTCGTAAGAACTTATTCTTTGAAAAATCTATGTCATTTATGATAATTGGTCCCTTTTGTACTAATAAATCCCTCAATTTTATATCTACCGTATTCCATTGACTCGGATCTTATATATATTTTGGGATGCAACTATTTAAATCATTAATTTAGGAGTTCTTGACTTTCAGGAACTATCAATTTTTTCACTAGCTTCTTCTAGATTTCCTTCATGGATGTTATTGTCGTCTAACTCAACTCTATTAGCTACTTTTTCATTTGAAGAACATCCTCCCATATTTTCAAATTCTATATTTTTATTATTTTTTAAAAATCTATCAAAAGCTACCTTTTGGAATTTATCTAATTATTCACGTTTTCTCTTTTTCTCTCTTTTTTGAATCCGAAATCATATTTTCTAGTTGACATCTTTATATCAAATAAATTATAATAATAACTAAAACAAGAATATATACTTATGAACTAAGAATATCAAACAATTACAAATTTTCAAGAAAAACTATAAAATAAAATTAGAATAATAAGTTCCACTTCAAGAATTTGATACGTTGATATAACAATATCAAAATGGTGTTGCACTCCTTCCATTGCTTAATGCAATTCTTGAAATTTTGAAGAAGACACCAAAAAGTAATTCTTGTTCTTTGATAATTGTAAGCAAGAAACAATAGTAACTCAATAGTTTATAGTTAGTATGTTATGCAGAGAGAGGGAGAAAGAGAGTGAGTTCAATATTGAGAATGAAATTAATTAAAGAAAGAAAAAATTTATAGAAAAAATGATATAAGGTGAATAATAATGTAGCCAAAATTATTAGAAGATAATTAAGAAAATTTTATTCCCAAAGTTTGTTCCATTCCCATAAATCTAACGTTTCTATTCTACAGCCTTTTAAGTTTTTTTCTTTTTAATTTAGATTTTTTTTTACTAAGCATGTATATGTATACGTTTTAAGAAAAATGAAGCCCCAATTTTTTGGGATCCTAAGTCATTGCTTTAGTGGCTTAGAGGATAAGTCGACCCTGCCACAAGACCACAAAAATCTCATAATCTCATAGCCTAATAAGTTGAGAATCTATATATCTATATAAAAGAGGGCCTTCATGTTACACCCCGTAAGTTTCTAGCACTTAGTTGGCCTATTCGCATGTTGGTTGGAAGTTTTAGAATACCTCGCGTGCGAGAAAAGGGCCCGGGAAAAGGCCGAACGAGTGCCAAGTTGGAATTTTGCAAGAGGAGGCCGAACCGTGCTGCCCAGAGGGGCAAAGTGGCACGGAGCTGGGACCTCCGCGTTAGCCAACGTGGCAAGGAGCCAAAATGGCGCGTTGGCCAACGTGCCGCATTGCTATGTATTTTGCTGCAAGTATATATAGGCCTCACCCTTATACTTTATGTCATTTTCTATATATTTCAAGACCAGAACAAAGAGAAGGATGAAGGGTTTATATAGTTTTCATCTGATTACGCCTTCAAACGCCATCCAAATCCAAATTAACTTCGTTTACCAAAGTATAAGGCTCCAAGGAGCATTTCTACGGAGTTAGTTTCGTGAAATTCGCCCAGCGAATCATCGTCCCACCGAGCCAAAGTGATTGAAATTACTCCAAACTAGTGTTAATACAATCCCAAGCTTAAAGTAAGTATTTCTCTCTTCTAGATTTATGAGAAATTATGAGTTTTCGATCGTTCTTCGATAAATTGAAGAATAGTCAGTATATATGTATATATAAGTTATGGTTTTCTTTGAATTTAGTAATAAAGATAGCTCTATTCTTCCGTTAATGTGAGTACAGTTGGGAAGAACAACTGAATACCAGCCGAACCTCGCCAGTTAATCGGTAAACGGAGGACGAGGTATGTAAGGCTTAACTCTCAGCAAGTATCCTAATCGTACAGTGTTACGACTTACGTTCTCGAATATAAATAGCGATCTCAGATGCTGTAGATGGTTTCTACCATTAGATTGTAATTCTATATGTTGTATTTAGCTGTTATTGATATGTGTATATACGTATCAGATATGTTGCGATTAACTGCTAACGGGGATTACAGTTACATAGATTCTGGTTAGCTGGTAGAAACTCTTTTATTCTCAGCTTTTTGGGATGGTAGACTTATATGTTTGTTTCCAGACCTAGACTTTAGAGGCTCATAAGAGTTAGTAGCCTGAATCAGTTGG
>JACEIK010006152.1:1579-19182 GCA_018107945.1 Datura stramonium | reverse complement strand
CTTATCGAAAACGGTCGAAAACTCGCTATTTCTCGAAAGTCCAGAAGGGAGAAATACTCACTTTAGGGCTAGGAGTATATTGACACTAATTTGGAGCAATACCACTTACCTTTGCTCGGTAGCACGACGATTCACCGACCGAATTTCATGAAACTAAACCCGTAGGAATGCTCCTTGCTGCTAAATACCTCGGTATCTAAGATTAATTCGAGTTTGGACCGCGTTTGACGGCGTATTCAGATGAAAATTATCAAGAAACTTCATTTTCCTCTGTTTCCCTGCGTGTTCTCTGGAAATTATGAAATAAACCGAAGTGGGAGGCCCTTTTATTCTTGGGAATTTTAAGTCGCATTCGTAGAATGCGATTTATAAGTCGCATTTGCCTTGCGACGCGCCAACTTGGCGCTTGTCTGATCTTTATCCGGGCCTTTTCCTAGCATGTATGGCATTCAAAAACTCTTAACCAACATGCGAGTAGGCCATCTACGTGTCGAGAATTTACGGGGTGTAACACGCTTGGGCGATATCAAGTTTTTAGCACCATTACTAGGGACTCTAATATTATTTGATCGTTTGTAGGTTAGAATTTTATTCCTCTATTATGTATTTTACGCTTATTTCTTTTTTCTTTGTGAAGTTTACAAGATTATGTGCTCAGTGTATGCCAAGTACGAGAAATCAAGAATCCTTTTGGCTTCTCTTGATCCTGAAATTGAGAGAACGTTTTGAAGGTTAATCATGGAGAATAATGAACAGGCATCGAGCAACAATTAATAGAGATTTCTGGTGTTGAAATTTGCTAGGACGAACTTGGAGAATGCTTCTAAAGTGATCATCAAGCCGACAATCCCTGGGATCTTCGAGTTGAAGGAAGGGACTGTGCGATTGGTCCAAAACACTTGCCAATATTAGGGAAAGCCGTACGAGGATCCCCACAGGCATCTAATGACGTTCATGGAGATGTCTGAGAATTTTCACTACCAGAACATGTCGGATGAATTTGTTAAATTGACATTGTTTCCATTCTCGCTGATTGGTGATGCCAAGGAGTGGCTTCAAAATGAGCCAGTAGGTTCCATCACCGCATGGTAGGCTCTTTCCAACAAATTTATCAACAAACTTTTCTCTTCTAGGAGAACCAAGGAGTTGAGAGGGAAGATATCTGGGTTTGTGCAGAAAGTGGTGAAAACTTAGCTCAAGCGTGAGAGCGTTGCAAAGGCTATTTGAGAGATTTTTTGCACCACATGCAGCCTAAGGAGATAATTGGACACAACTTTGTAAAGGGTCTGAAGCTTGGGTCAAAGATCTTGCTTGACGCTACCGCATAGTGATAGATCTTGTCCAAGATATATGATGAGAAAGATGCTTTTTTAAACCTTATGTCAGCAGGGAGTCAGGATTACCAGGACTCAGGTAGAGGATTCATAGCAGCTAAGGTGCCAGGGAAGCTTGAGGTAGATGGTGTTATGGCAATCAGAGCAGACATTAGCCAGCTGGTGAATATGATTAGCAAGCTTGTGACCACACCAACAAGAATCCAAGTACAACAGGTACATCAGGTACAGACTCCACCCACATCATGTGAAGCATATGGAGAAGGACATGCATATTCAGGTTTTTCGCTTAACCTCGAATCTATATTCTTTGTGGGAAAACAAGGTCGTGGTGGAGGTTTTGCAGGTTGTGGCTATAACTAGGGGTACCAGAATGCAGCCAATCCCCCATGGGGAGGGAATCAGAACTTCCAAAGGCCCCAGAATAATTATCCAATGCCTCAAGGCTAGTAGCTGAGCAGTTCTCATAAGGAGATAATAAAGCAGTGGATGGTGCAACAGACTCAGGTGGTTAATGAGATGCAAAAGTCCATCCATGAGTTTGAGAGGCAGATGGGGCAACTGGCCCTACAACAGACGAACAAATTGAAAGGGGCACTCCCGAGTAACACCGAGAAGAACCCCAAAAAAATATGAGCGCAATCTCTTTTTGCAGTGGTAAAGAGCTGGGTGATGTGATCCCCAGAGAAAAGAAGGTTGATGGTGAGCAGGTTGTGAAGTCAAAGAGTGAGGTTGGTGAGGCATGCAACTCACAACCAAAAGTTCTAATATTCAGACCACCGCCCCTATTTCCTTAAAGGTTGAAGAAGCAGAAGGAGGACTCAGCCCGCCATAAATTTCTTAATGTGCTAAAGAAGGTACATGTTAACATTCTATTGGTGGAGCTTTTGTAGGAAGTTCCAAAATATTCTAAGTACCTGAAGAACATTATGGAAGGTAAACAGAGTTTAAAACTGTGGCTCTCACGGGAGAGTGCAGTTCTCGGTTTCAAATTAAAATTCCCAAAAGCTGAAGGACCCCGGGAGCTTCACCTTTCTAGTGGTGATCGGAAATAAGGAATATGGTTCAGCCTTAAATGATTTGGGTGCAAGCATTAATCTGAAGCCTTCATCCCCGTTCAAAACTTTGGGGCTAGGTGAACCACGTCCTACCACAATGACTCTGCAGCTTGCAGCCTGATCTCTTGCCTACCTTGATGGAATAGTAGAGGACGTCTTGATAAAGGTGGGACCCTTCATTCATTCGATGGACTTCATAATTCTAGATTACGAAGCAGATGCAACAGTTCCCCTTATTTTGGGGAGAGGATTTTTAGCCACTGCTGATGCTGTCATACAGGTAAATATGGGTAAGATGTCTGTGAGGGTGGATGGTCAAGAAGTAGTCTTCAAGGTATTTAGAGTAGCAAGGATGCCTCTTCACTTTGAGGACTTCATAGTCAAGACAACAGTAGAGCCTGGAGGATGTTATCAGTTAGTTGAGCAGCATGGGCTGCATGAGAGTTTATTAGATCATTAGTTTGGTCATTGTTTCACTTGGAGGAAGGAGTGAAAGTGACCATAGTCATGCCGCAACATTAAATCAGGTGCTAAATGGGAGACAACCCATGAATGACATTCCATGACTATAACTATGGTGTTTGGTGGGAGAAAACCCATCTTTCTAACACTTTTTACATTTCTTCTTTATTTTGTAGATATGAACAGAGCTTTGGAGGCCAAAAGAGTTGGAAAAATAGGTTGAAAAAGTTCAAGTCTGGGGTGAGATACCTGGCGTAGGGCGCCGGGTGTTAAACTCTATAAGAAATTTTTTTCAGGTTGGTGCTATGGGTGGTGCGCTGCACCAACCCTAGTCCTCGAAGAAATTTTTTCTAAGTCTGTAGGGTCTATGGAAGGGGCGGCGCGCTGGGGGCATTCTGTTCAAATTTTTTTTGTCAAATGGATCAATGTTGACCCAAAGACCTTAAAATTACCAGAAAACCATGCCCACACCTTTATTTAAAATCCCATTCATCCTTTTTCATTAAAAAGTTGAAAAACAAAAAAGCCAAAAATTCTCTCTTCTCTCCCTCTTAACCCGTAACTCCCTCCCCTCTTTCCCTTTCATTATTGTCTTCTCCAAAGTATGGTTAAGTTTATCTACAAATCAAGTAAGTATTTGTCATCTCTCTTATTTAGATAATGTTGAAAGCATGCTCCCATATCCTTCTTCCCCAAGATTAAAGACCCAAATCACCATTGTTGGTGAAAAACTTAAGTTTCATATTGTGGGTTTAATGAGCTTTAATTTCTTAAATTCTACCATGATAATGTGTTATCTTTATTGGGTAACTTATTTTTGGTTGAATATAATGATTTGAAGTTGTGGGGATAAATGGAGATGGTGAATTGAATTCTTGAATTTGGTGGGTAGGTGCATTGATTGTAGAGAGAGAAAGTACATGATTATTGAATTCTTGAATGTGTATGATTCTTAAGTTTTTGAAATTCATGAGATGGATGGTATTAAATTATTGTTGGTTGTTGAATGAATTGAATGTAGCTACTTCCATGTATGAATTACTTGAATTATGAATTGAAGAAGGAAAAGTAGCGAGATGGCCAAAGTGAGGCATTCTTGAAAAATTAAAAGTAAGGGGAAAGTTAAAAAATTCATGAACTTGGTTGTAGTTAGAGCTGGTGAATAAATTAGTTTTTTTGAGATTGGATGATGATGGAGGAAGTCTTGAGTATCCCGTTAGACAAGTCTCACAAGTATGCTAGCAAATTAAGTGTGGGGTCAATTTTACACCTTTGACACTTAATTCGTTAGCTTTTTTGTTCACGAACTAATTTTGTAAAGTTCTTATTTTTGATTGGTAGGTATCATGGCATCAAAGGAAGTGGTGATTTCTAAACCAAGCCTCAAGAGGCTTTGAAAAGGCCCAAAGGGAGCTAGTTCATCAGCAGCGAAGGCTGGCCCTGCTAGAAGATTTGGAGCAAAGGCGGTAGAGTCTCATTGACTCACCTGGTTCAACTCACAAAAGGATACTAAGTATGCTCCTGAAAATTTGATTGATGAGGGCTACCTTGCGCTTGAGTTCCCGACTATCCGGGACAAGCTCCGTGAGTTGGTAGTTGGATACATCTTTGCTGAGCTAGAGGAGTGCAACCTCACGTTGGTGAGGGTGTTTTATGCAAACTGGGACACATAATTTAGAGAGAGCACCAAAGTAAAGATAAGGGGCCAGGTGCTACGGTTCACTTACAAAAGGTTCAATGCTTTCCTTGGCACACCTGAGGTAGACCCTTCGAAGCACTTTATCTTGCTTGAGAAGCTGCCTTACCAAAACATTCGTCACACACTATGTGGTGACCACTCATCCGCCTGTTGGTTAAGGGACCACAAAGGCATCTTACGTTCTCCTACTTGAATAAGGAGGCGAAAGTTTGGGTGAAGATAGTTTGTGCCGTGTTTCTCTCTGGGACACACATGACAGACATCACCAAAGAGAGGGTAGTGCTGGTGTACATACTTATGAAAGGGATACCCATCAACTTTAGTGTAGTGCTTTGGGACAACATAAGGAGATTTGGGGACAACTGTAGGTGCATATATTGCTGTGGCAGTCTCTTGACCCAATTTTTGCGAGAGGCGAGCATTGAGGAGAAGGAGGAAGACCTTCTTCTACCTCTAGCAGGGAACGTGGAAGGCAAGATAATTGATGTTACAAAGTTGAAGGAGACCATCACTTCCACGGTTCTATTTCTTACTATAGCTGATCATCAGGCTTGTGATAAAAGTTGGCAGGGTTGTTTATTTGGGATACTAGATTTACAACTGAGTCTAGGAGGTCGACCTGCAATAGATGAAGAGATGGCGACCCTTGGGGCGAGGTACCAACTCACAGAGAGTGCTATGTTGATATGCCGAGTGGGACCTGCCTTTGAGGAGCCTTTGGATGATGATGAGGCCATGGTGCTCATTGATTGAGTGGATGATTTGGACATGGATAAGGATAATGATGCTACTATGGGCGTCATGTAGGTTGATAGCGATGATGATGAGGATGATTATTAGGATTACAATCCTTATGACAACGATGATTGTGCTTAGCAACCCAGGAAGTTCTTCTCTACCTACTTGTTATATTTTCTTGTGCAATGGGGATAGTGCACTGTTTAAGTGTGGGATGGAGGAAAATGTTCCTGTTTGTTCTATATTTGCTAAATTCGTAGCTATAGTATGAGTTGTCAGTCTGCGTGGTGGTAGCTCTATAATTTGTTAGGCCTGGTTTGTAATAGTTAGTATTGATGATGATTTGAGGATGCCTTATGATGTTGGATATTCTGTTTGTCTCTAGTAGTTGAGATTGTTAGAGTTTGTTAGTTTTTGTTAGTTAAATTTTAGAGTCTAAATATTATTGGTCAAGAGTAGTGAGTATGTTATCAAGTTTTGTTTGAAATTTTTTGAAAAATTGGCATACCTCATTCACCTTTCAAATTTTCTTATGGCCTCATTTTTTTTTCCGAAGGGGAGTCCTTTGAACCGAGTAATTTTTTCATTTTCTTAGGAGTCATTGTCGTCTTAGAGTAGTGACCCTTCCCTATGATAGATGGATGAAGATCGTCTTAAGGGAATTCGTCACATTGTTTTTAAATTTTTTAGGAGTGAGTCATAGATCACTCACTTGTGTGTTTGTTAACATTCTACTTTACTGCTATGCTAGAGTCAAGAAAGTGGTAATCTTGAATACATATAAGTGAGGAATCCATGAGAGACACACATATCTCTTTAATTTGGCTCAAAATGATTTTAAGGGCTTAATAATGAAAAATGTCATTCAATATGATTGTGCGATTGTGTAATTATTGGAAGCCGACTAGATTCTTGATTGCCATGAGAGGTGAGCTAATTTGTCTTGTTTGTACATATTGTAGCATCTATAACTTGTCATAGTGTACATAGGATAGCTAGTTTTCATGGAGTTGAGATATGATCAAGATGTTTCTTTCAAAAAACCATGTTTTCCCATGTTTGTTTTACCTTCTTGAATATTGTCCCTAGTTAATCCCCTTTTAGCAATAAGCCGTGTTATTTCTTATCCACGAAAGAACTTAATCCCTCTTTTTGTGAGACCTCAAACTTATCCAAAATATTCTTAGTAACTTTGAGACTTGAAAGTAAAGGTCCACCGAAGTATAATGTTAAGGGAAAAATAAAAATTGTGGTAAGAGGAGAAAAATAAGAAGAAGGGGTGCCCACAAAATTATGTTGTTTACTTGCTGCTAGGACAATGAAAGATAGAACTTTAATTAAAAAATTCTTATTGATGTTATAAGCAAAGACTAGCATTCAAGTAGTGAAAAAAGAGGCATGAAAAGAGAAGAAAAAGGGTGAGTTAAGTGAAGGGTGAACATCAAGGAAAAAGTGGAGGACAAGAAAAATATCTTAAAAGTGCTTAGGGTGGTAGTCACTATAAAAAGAAATATCATTTCTACCCGTCCCTTAGCCGACATTACAACCAAGAAAAGTCCTTGTGATCTTAATCTCTTGAAACAACCAAGTAGTCTAAATGTATATGAAGGGCAAGATTATGGTATGTGACACATGTGCATTACATCGTTTGTGAGCGTGAGGGTACCTTGATTTCTATGTTTCATATGTTTGCATTGATAATATGAAAGAGGAACATAAATAAAAGTGAGGGGCACAAGATGTCTAAGTCGGTTTATTATTTGTTGCATGTATCATATTTAATCATGTTGGCCCTATGTTTTGAAAGGATGAGTCAATTATAGAGGTTGTGTGGTCTTGATTGTGAAACCTTTATATGTGCTTGATGAGGATTGTTGTATGTCGATGAACCACTTGATCTATTCTCAATGCTAGTTGGTTGAGTACGAATTGATAGAGGTACCAAGTGTGGTGGTAAAAGACGAGTTTATGTGTGTATTAAGTATTCTTCGAGGACGAACAATGGTGTAAGTGTGGGGTGGCGATGTTGAGCATAGTTCTATGCCCATTTTGCATATTTTTACCCATCTTTTACCTTGTATTGAGTTCATAATCCTTATAAAATGCATAAATTCATGTGTTTGTGTCTTTTGTATGCTAACAAATGATTTGAGATATTTTGATCTGGAAACCATAGAAAAAGGACCCAAATTAGCTCAAGGTGTGAAGATTTGAGAAGCTGAGAAGAAGGTTCTGGGGCTATGGCTGGTGCCTAGCACCAGGTCCTCAACTTTAGAGAGATGTGCATCAATTTGAGAAGCTGAGAAGAAGGTTCTGGGGCTATGGTTGGTGCCTAGCACCAGGTCCTCAACTTTAGAGAGATGTGCATCAATTCTGGGGCTATGGCTAGCGCCTAGTGCCACGTACGAACTTCAGAGATGTTTCATTCAACTCCTTGGTGAGATGAGAGGCGTTGAGCCCTAGAGCATTCCATACATAGAGAAATTTATCAAAATTCTGGTGAGATGGATGGAGCTGGGCGCCAGAGAGGTCTTAGAGCTAAGAAGTTTGACTAACACTCAGGGGGCTATGAGTTGTGCGGGGCGCTTAGATGATCCAGAAGTGTTGAAATTTGGATAACTCCATGGTGATACGGATGGGGCTAGGCACCCGAAGCCAAACTTCAGAGGAAACTTGAGCCCAACTTGGGCTATAGGTGGGGCGGCGCACCAGGCTTATTTAGGAGAAATGGTTTATTTTAAAGCTAAGTATTGGAGGGAAGAAGCTTCATTTGAATGCTCAACTATATATATAGCCTCTAGGTTGTTTGTTAATAAACTTTTTATCACTTTTACATCCCGTATATCATTTTGTAAAGGTTGTAAGACATTTGGAAGAGGAGACAAGTTCTACACTAGGTTTATTATTTTCTTCTTTATTTTACTTTGAAAGATGATGATTAAGTCTTTATTTTTCTACTTGTCAATGTGTGCTAAACTTATACTCTAGGGTTTTGGTCCTGGTAGATGGTTGATGTTTGATATACTGATTTTATGCTAGTTTCAATTCTTCATTATTGGTTGTTTATATTTACTTATTTTAATTACTTATTCACTAGCCTGGTCAACTTGTGAGTAAATCTATTGGCATTCGGTTGAACTTGGGAAAGGGAATCAACAGGGTTAAAGGTAAATATAGAACAGAAATTCAAAGACCCTTGAACCCATTGGTGAGCGAATAGAAGTTGTTGTTAAGGATAGGGATATACCCTTCAATCATGTTTAGTTGAAATAGAAGTAGGCATAACTATCGTTTCATGTTTCTCCTACGACCATAAGAATATAGGCGTTAGGTTTCATGAGATAGTTCTTTGATACTCGGGAGAGTGCCAAGGAATCGGATAGTAACTTGCAACTAGCAACTATAGGAAGAATCGTTCTAGTGTAATTACGTCTTGAAAAGTTAACCTGAAACTGAAAAGTGCCATTTCCGTAGATTTTCCTCATCATTTGAAGTAAAATCAAATTTGCAATAGTATTTAGTTATTTTTATATTTAAAGGTTTTAGCAGTTTAATTATCTAAACCACTCCCCCTTTTCAACTGTTTGATAGAATAGAGAAATAAGAAACAACCTTAAATGAGTGAACTGACAAGTCTCTGGAGGATCAATAATCAGGAATTCCAGTCCTATATTACTTGAAAACCATGTGCACTTGCGTGCGCTTGGGCAACATTATCTGGCTTCTACCACTTTTGGCTTTGAGTTTCTTGAGTCACCAACCTCCTTTCTGGACGTCACAACTTGATCTACATCAAATTTCTTATCTCTGGGGATCACCTCACCCAGCTCTTTACCACTGCGCAAAGAAATTACACTAACATTTTCATTGGGGTTCTTCTCGATGTTACTCGGAGTGCCCCATGCAGTCTGTTAGTCTACTGAAGGGCCAATTTCCCCATCTATCTCTCCAGCTCGTGGATGGACTTTTTAATCTCATTAACCACCTGAGTTTGCTGAACCATCCACTACTTCATCATTTCCACGGGTGAACTGCAAGGCTGCTGGCCTAAGGACTTGGATAGTTATTCTAGGGCCTTTGGAAATTCTGATTCCCTCCCCACGAGGGATTTTATGCATTCCTGTACCACTGGTTATAGTTCTTACCTACAAAACCTTAACCATGACCTTATTGTCCCATAAAATATACACACTCTGGGTTTAGTGGACAACCTAAATAAGCGTGGCCTTCTCCATACACTTCACATGATTGTGGTGGAGTCTACACCTGATGGACCTGCTGAACCTGAATTCCTATTGGTGTGGTTACAAGCTTGCTGATCACATTTACTATCTAACTAATATCTACTCGGATTGCTGCTACACCATCTACCTCGAGCTTTCCTGGCACCTTGGTTGCTGTGAATCCTCTACCTGACTCTTGATAGTCTTGACTCTCCGCTGACATGAGATTCAAAAGAGCTTCTATCTAATCATAGCTCTTGGACAAAATTTTTTTCTGTGCGGTAGCGTCATGCAAGATTTTGGACTCCGATTCAGCCCCTCTATAAAATTGTGCTCGATAATCTCCTTTAGCTACCTGTGGTGCGGGAAATCTCTCAAGTCGCCCTTGTATCATTCCCAAGCCTGAGCCAAGGTTTCACTATCTCTCTGCACAAAATCAGAGATCTTCCCTCTCAACTCTTTTTTCCTCCTTGAAGCAAAGAACCTTTTTATAAATTTGTTAGAAAGAGCCTCCCAGGTGGAGATAGAACCTGTTGGCTCATTCTGAAGCCACTCCTTGGCCTCACCTGTTACACCCCGTAAGTTTTCATTAATTAGGGGATAAGTTTTTGCGCTTGTGATAGTGTCAGGAGCGCGACACGTGCGAGGAAAGGCTTGAAGAAGGGAGCGCACGAGTACATCATAGAGCAAGTAGGAGGCTGAAGCAGAGGTAGGGTGCAAGGAGTGGCGCGTCACGCCCTGCCTCGGCACCTTTTGCAGAGCATCTCGCCCCTGTATTGGCGCTATAGGCGATGCACCAGAAGTGTAGATGTCCAGCCAGGTCAGCTCAGAGTCTAGTGTGGCATGAGGTACTAGTTACGCCTCCCAAGGTAGGGCGTGACAAACTTGGTATCAGAGTAATGTCATATCCTAGGGAGTCTGCAAGCCGTGTCTAGTATAGTCTTGTTTATAAATGTGTTGTGCACCATATTTTATAAGCAGGAAGTTATGAGGTCAGCTCAGAGTCCAGTGTGGAATGAGGTACCAGTTACGCCTCCCAAGGTGGGGTGTGACAACCTTGGTATCAGAGTAATGTCATATCGTAAGGAGTTTGCAAGCTGTGTCTAGTATAGTCTTGTTTATAAATGTGTTGTGCACCATATTTTATAAGTAGGAAGCTACGAGTCATGATAGTATGGTTACCCCTCCTTCTTTTCAAATCGTGCTATAGAGCCGAGTTTTATAGGATTGAGTCCCTAAGCTTATATTATTATGTTTGTCTACAGTGATGTCTGATATAGGTAGACTACAGCTAGCCATGAGTTAGATACAGTAATAGGAGAGGGTACCAGCAGGGTGCCACAATTGGGGACAGCCAGCCTGAGGGCGAAAGGGAGATATCTTCTCGATCTCCCTAGTATCTTCTAGGGCACCAAGAACCTCATAGGGCAACAAATATGGCAACACTACTTCCAGTTCTTATTATACCTTCAGATCAGGATGTCAGGAATACAGTATGTATATCGAATCAGATGACGGCTGCTCAGTGTCAGCTAGTAGTACCAGTTGTTATCGGGCCTATAGAGAGATTTGGAAGTTCGAGGGTTTGTGAGTCTCTCGCTTTGAGTTCGCCATAGTGTACGGGGACAGAGTATAGAGAAGACCCCTAGAACCTCATAGACTAGTTACAAAGGATATTCAGGATCATGTATGCTTCATCCAAGAGTCAGTTAAGTTAGTAGCATTTCGATTTCAAGATATAACAGTTCTGTTGTACAAGAGTTAAGAAAGATCCTGAGGCAGAGATGCACCTTCATCTAGTTGGCCCACTTTCTCTAAGGTCTTCATATACCATTATTTGCCTTGAGGAATTCAACAAGTCAGGATAGAGCAGTTCTTACACTTGAAACGGGGCAGAGCGAGCATCAGAAGGTACACATTGAGGTCTGATTCCTTGGCTAGATGTACGCCAACATTAGTTGATACCATGCCAGTCGGGACACACTAATATATAGTAGGGTTTGCAACAAAATATGTGGAGCCCTGTATTACAGCCATATTGCTAGGAGACGTGGATATCTCATGAATTGAGTGCCATAGATTCTCAAAGATAATAAGTTATATCTAAATTTCTTGAAATGTGAGTTCTAGTTAAATTCTATAGCTTTCTTGCGCCATATTGCATCAGATATATGTATTCAAGTTGACTCACAAAGGCTAGAGACTATTAAGATATTGCCTAGTCTCACGACTCCAATGGAAGGTTGCAGCTTTTCGAGGTTAGTTAGGTATTACAGAAGGTTGGTTTAAGGATTCTCTGCCCTATCAGAACCATTGAAAAAGTTGACTTATAAAGCAGCTAAATCCCAGAGGACTGAGGTTTGTGAGCAGAGATTCCAGGGGCTGAAAGACAGATTGTCATCTACAACACTGTTAGCCTTTCCAAAGAGCTTAGAGGGCTACGCGGTATACTGTGACATTTTAGGTGTGGGTTTAGGATGGGTTCTGATGTAGCACGGTAAGGTGCTTTGAGAAGACACGAAAAGAACTACCCTACCCATGACCTAGAATTGGATGCAGTAGTCCATACTTTAAAATTTTGGAGGCATTACTTGTATGGTGCCCATTTAGACATCTCCACTAATCACAAAAGCTTCCAGTGTATTTTTAAGCAGGAAGAGTTGAATGTGTAACAACATCGTTGGCTTGAGTTTCTAAAGGATCACGATGTAGACATCTTGTATCACCCTGGGAGGGATAACATTGTAGTCAATGCCCTTAGTCGCTGGTCTATGAACAACATATCATATTTGAGACCAGAAAAGGGAAAATCAGCTCGAGAGCTGCACTAGTTAGCCAGTTTATAAGTCCAGTTGATGGACTCAGATGATAGTGGGGTTGTGATCCAGAATACAGTAGTGTCATCTCTAGTTGTGGAGGAGGAAGAGAGACAGTACGAAGGCCCTAGCCCAGTACAGATAACAAAGGCAAGGCTCAACAAGAGAAGTCCTTGGCCTTGGGGATAACAGGGGATAGAGTCTTGAAATTCATAGATCGACTCTATGTTCCCGGATGTGGCAGGGCTTCGCCAACAGATTATGGCAGAAGTACATTATTCTCATTATTCTTTTCATCCGGTCTAATGGAAATGTACTTTCGTGAAATGTACCATGATATAAAAGAGATTTATTGGTGGCACGGAAAGAAGAAATATACCACCGAGTTTGTAATGCAGTGTCCCAATTGCCAGTCAAGGCTATGTTTTCACCTGAAAATTTTATTGAGTTGTACATTAAGAAGATAGCCCGACTGTACAATATTCCAATGTCTCATACCTTTGATAGAAGAGCCTAGTTTACAACTAGATCCTGAAATTCATTTCAGAAAAGCTTAGGTGTATAGGTTAATTTGAGTAAAACTTTTTGTCCCCAGACATACGACCAAGAAGAGCGCACGATTCAAATGCCCGAAGATATGTTACGGATGTGTGTGCTAGACTTCAGGTTAAGTTGGGAGGAACATCTACCTCCTATTCAGTTTGCATAATAATAGTTACCATTTTACCATCAAAATGGTGCCTTATGAGGCTTTGTATGAGTAGAAATATAAGTTCCCCCTAGTATGGGTTGAAATAGGCGAGTCAGGGTCGTTAGGACCTAACATGATATATCAAACAAAAGAGGAGTTAAGCTCATTAGAGAGCATCTATCAACAACTCAGAGTCGTCAGAAGTCCTATTCCAATATAAGGTGCGGATACTTAGAGTTCTATGTTGACGACTTGGTATCCATGAATGTTTCTCCAGTGAGGGGAGTTATGAGATTTGGTAAGAAGGACAAGCTAAGTCCTAGATTTATCGGGCCATACCGGATCTTCCGGAAGATAGGCCAAGTGGTCATCCAGTCTTTCATGTTTCAATGTTACGCAAGTGAGTAGGAGTCCCTTCTCGGATGGTTGGGTCATAGAGGAATTATCCTATGAAGAGATTTTAAATGCTATAGGTAGGTTGATAGGTCTGCATATTGAGATCCAAAAAATATAGCCTCTATTAAAGTTTTATGAAGGAACAGAAAGGTAGAGGAGATGACTTCTGAAGTTGAGAATGACATGAGGTCTAGGTACCCTGACTTGTTCCAGACCCTATAATGATAGTACACAGACTCTGATAGTTACAGTTGAGATGAGATAGTTCTCAGGTATTGTGTAGTTGCTTTTGTTGCTATTATTGTCAAGTTGCTTACATATATGTTGTGGAGCTATATTATTTAGTTATTTGTAGCATCCTATGAGACGCTTATGTTGTAATTTTTGCATTTTAGGTTTCCAGATATTCCATATTACAGAGGAGACTCTGCCCAAGTTCTCGGGCAAAACTTTTAGTACGGAACCCATTAAAGTTAAATTACATTCGAGGAAGAATGTTCCTAGGGGGGATGATGTTAGACCTTGTAAGTTGCCATTGATTAGGGGATGAGTGTGTGTGCTTGTGATAGTTTCGGGAGCACGACACATGCAGGAAAAGGCCCAAAGAAGGGAGCACATGGGTACATCATCGAGCGAGCAGGAGGCCGAAGTAGAGACAGGGCGCAAGGAGCGGCGCGTCGTGCCCCTGCCCCGATGCCATGAGCGGTGCATTGCGCACCCTGGCCACAACCTCCCTAGATATATGTTTTAAGTGTGAGATATTATTTCATTAAATATTTTCCCAATNCTTGATGATTCTTTATGAGAATTTCATCTTTTAGAAGTCAAATTACGCTACCAAACCTCGTCTAATTGCAAATTCTTCTTAGATAATGATTCCTAGGCCTATGAAGAACGTCTTTACGGATTTATTTCTTACAAATTATCCCGGGTCGATGGAGTCCCACAGAGTAGAAGTTGTATAAATCACTTCTAATAAATCCCTAATCGTCTACAGGTGGTACAGAAACATTTCTACCTTCTAAATTCTCTGGAATTTGTAAGTTTTGGGGCGAATTGGGCAGATTGTGATTTGTAGTCATTGTGCTTGATAGATATTGTTATTGGATATCTACTTGAGTTGAAAAAAACTCCACCTTTCTCAGCGTGAGGACTGTAATTTGGAGGAATTTCTGGTTCTATGATGGAACAGGATTGGGCGACCGAAAATCGACAATTAAGGTATGTTAACGCTAACCTTTTTTGGCAAGTTATTCTTGTCGTGTAGTTAATATGACTTGTATTCTTGTAGTAGCTTATGATTATATATGTTATGGTTTGCTTCTATGAGGCGAATTGAGGTTGTAACATAGTATCCCTTGTCGGGAAAGATTATATTCAGTTTTGACTATCGCCAGAAGCGACAAAGAGATTCCCTGTTCAGTTAGTCATCGTCTAGAGTGACTAGTGATGTTTTGCTGCCATATTGAGGCCAAAGAGGCCTGTGGTTAGCTGTTAACATACTTGGTTAAATTAGGTGGCATAGGGTGTAGTTTGGCATTATAACTTCCTATTTGACGCCTACAGGACTAGAGTCATGACAGAATGACCTTACCTTCAAGTCAGCGGCACTAGGGTTGCCTAATGAGTTGGGTGGTAGCTTTCTAGGTGAACTACCTATTGCCAGCGACCGTATAGTTTCTTTTCACTTACAGTTGGTTTTATGGGCCTCTTAGGAAACCACCCTAGTTGCCAGAAGTCTGATAGACCATGCGATATCTTAAGTAAGTATCTTAGTAGTCATTATACGTGGGGCTAATGCCTCTAGCTATTCATACATATGCCCACGTACATGTTGCCTAGAAGGGCTAAGTCTAGGTATACCTACCTATGGGGCTACAGATTTCTCACAGGAGCTATATGTCGTCAGAACAGACCAAATTGACGCCTATGAACTAGAACCTTAGTATTAAGGTCTACTCTTCGGGTTAGTAATTATTGTGGCTGCCCATAGTACTATTGTTGATGATCGCCTAGTATAATATCTAGTTATTAGCATTCCTGTAGTCATTCTAGGTGAGGAAACCATATAGTTGGTCGCCTACGACCTTGTTGTCCACTAATGAACAATTATTGTTCTAGAATGACCTTCAGAGTGTCTCCAGGTTACCTCGGACCTTGCCCTTTTCTTTCTAAGCCAGCTGATTTTATAATTACTTCCATGGCTAATTGGCTAGCCGTGGACACATAGAATATGCCTGTTGGTTGCTATTCATATACAATTACAAGAGCCTTTCATCTCATATAAATTTACAGGAGCCCAAACGGCTCAAATACAGTTACAGGAGCCTAGAAGGCTCATATACAGTTACAAGAGCCCAGATGGCTCAGATACAGTTACAGGAGCCCAGATGGCCCAGATATAGTTACAGGAGCCCATATAGCTCAGACACAATTGTATAAGCCCAGAAGGCTTAAATATTGTTTCAGAGATTGAATATGCTTTAGTTACAACTTGCCTATAGGGCTACAGTGAAATAGATAGGAGTTATAGTTTGCTTGCACTTGCCGGGGCATATGGGGGCCCGAGTAGGTTGTTTCTATGTTGTTTGCACCTTCCAGGCTTATTGGGGCCAGGTTAGGTTCTTGCTAGTATACTTGCTTGCTAGATATAGTTTATGAGTGTATAATTATACAGATGAGTTCTGTTGGTATAATTTCTACTAGATGCAGGCTATGGTTATAAAATTTATAGGTTAACATTTAGCCCTTATTACTGATTACTTTAAGTTCTTTATCAGCTTTCATTTAGTTATTAGTACTACCTTACATATTTGGTACATATTGTACTGACGCCCACGCATGGGGCGCTGCATACTTGCCTGCAGGTTAAGACGGACAAGCTTTGGGACCTTCTTAGCAACTATTCATAGTCAACATAACGATCAACTCCTTTCCTTTGGAGTTGCCAGATAGTAGAGGTTTGCACGGTCCCTTCCTTCAATTCATAGTTTTTAGTGATGGCCGACTTGATGATCACTTTAGAAGCATTCTCCAAGTTCGGCCTAGAAAAGTTAAGCACTGAACCTTCTCCTAGTTGTTGCCTTGTGCTTGCTTGTTATTCTCCATAGTTAAACTGTGAAAGGTTCTCTCAATTTCAGAATTAAAAGAAGCCAAAGATGGTCCTCGACTTCTCGTGGTTGGCATACACTGAGCATAACAATACCGGTAAACTTCCCAAAAAATAAACAAAAATGTAAAATATAGAATAGCGGAATAAAAATCCTAATCTCCAAATGATTAATCAATATTCAAGTCCTCGATAATGGTGCCAAAAACTTGATATCACCGAAGCGCACCAAGCACACATGGTCATCAAGTAATATATGAAGTAAATTTTTGATTTTTCAATCTCTCAGAGACTTTTCAGATTAGCTCAAGGTTAACTCTTTATTTTGCTACTCTAATAAAAACATATATAAATGGGGAATGGTTCGGAGAATTAAACTACCTAAACTTGAAACAAAAATGAACTAATAAACTAAAGCCGTTGCAAACTTGTTTGTACTTCAAATGATGATGAAATCTAGGAAAATGACACTTTCGCTTCAGGTTGAGTTTTCAAGACTTAATTATGCTAGATTAATTCTTCCTAAGGTTGTTAGTTATGAGTTACTATCCCATTTCTTGCCACTCTCCAAATCATTCACGAACTATTTCATGAACCCTAATGCCTAAATCCCTATGGTCGTAGGAGAAACATGAAATGATGGTTGTTGCTACCTATATATCAACTAAACAGGGTTGAAGGATATATCCTATTCTCATCAACAACTTCTAACCTTCAGCCCATGGGCCAAAGAAAATTTGAATTCCTGTTTTATATTTACTTTTAACCTTTTAGTTCCCTCTCCCGAGTTCAACCAAAAGTCAATAGATTTATTCATAAAGTGATCAGTCTAGCGAATACGCAATTAAAATAAGTACATATAAATGAAGAATCGAAACTAGCAATAATCAATCATTAAAACATCAACGATAACTATGGACAAAACCCTAAAATGGAAATTTAGCCACTCATATTCAAGCAGAAAAATAAAGACATCATCATTTAAAGCACAAAAATGATAGAGAAAAGAAGAAACCTAAATTATGCACTTGTCTCTCCTCCAAAGTTGCATTACAACCCTTACTATGATCAAACAAA